>VOPJ01005148.1:0-41992 GCA_014673585.1 Semibalanus balanoides | reverse complement strand
ATCACTAGCCGGAACTGAATCACACTGCTCTGTTCAGTACTGACCGATCACCGGCCGGAACTGAATCACACTGCTCTGATCAGTACTGACCGATCACCGGCCGGAACTGAATCACACTGCTCTGTTGTACCGATTCTGTTTGGTGTATACGTGGGAAGAGGTGTTGGGGATGAAAACGTTCTTTTGATAATTTATATATCCCAGACTACATTTCCGGGCTCATGGTGTTTTCGTTACTCTTTTGATAAGACTGTATGGTATCTATATAATCCCATCCAGCGGCGTCGCTACACAATTTTGAGTGTGGGGGAGCAGCCAGGGATTCTGGGGCCATTCCCCATAGGGCTTATGTTGAAAATCCTGCGAATCTGGTGCCGGACTCGAGCCGGAGCGATCCTAGGGTGCCGCAGCGTCCCCCAGCGTGGCGGCACCATCCTGGGATCAGGGCGATCCTAGGGTGCCCGGTCCCCCAGCGTGGCGGCACCATCCTGGGATCAGGGTCATCCTCTACTATGGCCCCATCAAAGGGTGTAGCCAGGGGGAAAGGGGCCATTGGAGGCCAGACGGGCCCCTCTGGCGTCCAAGCGAGGGTCCACTGGGACCGAAGGATCCAGCGTTTTGGATGGTGTCAGGTGCACGCAAAACGCCTTACGTGGCATAAAAGGACGCCCGCAAACATGAAAAAGTTGCAACACTAACAAATAACAGCACTTGTCTTTTTAAGGCACGTGTTTGTAAATACGTAGACAAGGTTCCCCAGCCAAGGTGGAGAGGGCCCTCTGCCAGCTTTTACAGGGCCCTGCCGATCTGCAGATAACCCTTTGCCGGTATTTAGAGGGCCCCTGCCGGTTGTAGAGGGCCCTCTGCCATCCTTTAGAGGGCCCTCTGTCGGCTTGTAGAGTGCCCTGCAGATCTGTAGATCACCCTATCAATCTGTAGAGGGCCTCTGTCGGCATTTAGAGGGCTCTGCCGACTTGTGGAAGGCCCTCTTCCAGCCTTTAGAGGCCCTGTTTATCTGCAGAGTGTTCCAGCTAATCTATAGAGGGCCCTCCTCTGGCCTTTAGGGGCCTGTCGATCTGCAGAGTGTCCCAGCTAATCTATAGAGGGCCCTCCTCTGGCCTTTAGGGGCCTGTCGATCTGCAGTGTCCCAGCCAGGGGGAGCAAGGAGCCAATTTCCGCCCTCACGAGTCACAGGGGACCCGCCGAGATTCGCCCAGATATTATTTGCATTAGCTTAATGACTTTAACAAAGTCACAGAGGAACCCTCGAACCAGGCGAATGGGGTCACTCTGGTGCATGTCAAGGTTCCTCAGAACCCATCAAGGCCCCCCAATGCACAGGGGCCTCTGGATCATGTCCAGGGGCCCATTGAGCCCACTTAGGGGCCCAAAAACCTGTCCAGATGCCACTCGCGCATGTCCAGAGACCCATTGAGCCCACTTAATGGCCTCTTGGGCATGTCCAGGGGCCCATTAACCCCTCCCATGGGCCCCCAAAACCTGCCCAGGGGCCTCTCTTGCATGTCCAAGGGCCCATTGAGCCCACTCGGGGCCCCCAAAAACTGCCCAGGGGCCTCTCAAGCATGTTCAGGGGCCTCTCGAACCTGTCAAGGGATTAGGGAACCATTAGAGTCTGTTCAGGGGCCTCTTGAGCTTGCCTTGGGGCCCATTGAGTCTGTTTGACGAAGCAGCCAGCGTGCAGTCTCTTACCAGGTCGTAAGGGCCCCTGAACAGGGTGTAGGTAGTAGGTACCCCTGGGAAAATCAAAGAGACCCTGCACAGAACAGAGGTGCCCCTGACCAGACCGAAATGGAAATGGTCCCTGGGTGGGTCAGAAGGGCCCTTGCACATGTGGAATGGGCCCCTAGTCGGCATGGAGGGGTTCAGGGCAGGTCGGAGTGCCCTCTGAGCATGTTGGCAAGGCGACAAATATTTAACATATATTCCCCACTCCACATCATGTCTTTTGGTGGATCTTAGAAACAGATCAGTCCCTGAACACAACAGGTCGGAAAGGCGATTAAAGGGTCGGAGGGGCCCCTAGACGATTTGAAGGGACCCTGGGTATTTCGACATTAGGAATGCAGTTGTCCAGGGAATACAACTTAAAAAAATCGCGCCGCTCCGCGGTGCAGTTTAATTACAAATTATATTATATGCGGAATCGCAAATCGTGCCACTTCTCGGCGCACTTATGTTTTATATTGCTACTTTCCTATAGGATTGGGCAAAATAGTTATCTTTACACTTTTGACCGCAATTTAAACGCACAATAACATTTTTCGAGGTCCACAATACAAAATGCGACGCAATGGGGAGAATGCATATCCAGGGCATAAGACTAAAAAAATGATTTCAGAGCTCCAGGTCTTGAGCAGGAAAAGCTCAAAGTTTGTATAGCTGATTCCAAATTGATGTTTTTGGTTCAAAAGCTGATGTCAGTTCGCTTACTCCAGCTCCTAACATATTTTATGACCCATGCCATACCTGTCAATGTCATACTGCATTATCTATCCTTGTAACGTGCCGTTTCATCCGTTTTGCTTGGCCTTTTCAACGCTTGGGAAGGTGCCCTTTTGAGGTGCCGCACCAGGACGAAATCCTGGCTACGTGCCTGGTTCAGGGCCTCTTTGAGGATCCTGAGGGTCCTGGCCCAATCCAGCTAGTTAAAGTTGAAGCAAACATAAATACAAAAGAAGGCCTCACAAAATAAAGTTACCGAAAACCATAGAATTTGTCACATCCAGGGGTGTTCTTTTTTAGGGGGCACCAAGACCGGCTTACCACCCTTTCTGAAGGTCTGGCTGTGTCCCTGGAAATACTTAATTACGTTTATATCACGTCATGTCATGCCCTGTTTAGTGGAAAAACAATACATGTTTGACAAATCGTCGAAAATCAAGTTTTGAAGCAATTTGAAAAAGCAAAACACCCAAAGAAAGAAAATGACATTACACTTAACGTGAATATCTCGTATTGACGAAATTTAAAGTTTTTGATTCCCAAAAATCCAGAAACATATTTTTCGTTGTCGAAAACCTATTTTCGTTGTTTTTCAACAAACTACTGTTAAAGTATGTGGGCCCCCCCATTGGCTTTTAGGGCCCCCCTGATCCATTGTCTCCCCTCTGATACAAATTCTTCCTACGCCACTGGTCCCGTCTTTGAGTGATCGATTCAAAACAGGGTTCGGTGTTTGTTTTCTTATTTAAGAAACGCAAATAAACAATTAATGAACTAACTCGATAAGATTAGCGTATCGTTGGTGCCTGCGTGTACGATGATTCGGACGCGATGGTCAAGCTCAAGCCTTAAACTCATTCCCCTAAAAGCTTAATGGATTGAATGAATTGATGTCTCGTCACAGCTGACTTCAGGGTTCAACTCATTTCTGTTTTCTCTAATCAATATATTACATTTGTTGTTGAACCGAGGGCGCATGCCACATTTGCAGCTTACATACTGACACAGATAACATTGATACTCGACGATTTGTCGGTGAAACATGTGCCGCTTCTATTTCTTAACACTATTCCTTGCGAGCGGCCAGAATAACGTTTACCTGCAGGGGGCAGATTCTGCCCCCCCCCCCCATAGAGATCTCGAGAGCTGCTCGGCCGATTTCGATGGAACGAGCACCATTCGGTTTGTTCAATATCTTTTTGGGCCCCGACATTTATTTTTTGTTCAAAAGTGGTGAACCATAGTGAAAAATACGACAATTTGGGTGTTTTTGAAAGGTCATTGCGGCCATGTAGTTCGACAGATTTTCATGCCTGAAACGTTGCTGAGCTTCCAGTGTAGGTACTGATCTTTAATATATCAAAAAAAGAACAAGTACCAGAAGGAAAAATAATTTGCGTATTCAGGGATGAAAAATGGGGTGATTTTCTGGTTACTTATATGTGCTGTTCGTGATAATTTTGAACGATATGAGCGTAACATGTGGGCCTTTTTGCTGTGATTTGCTAAATGTAATATATTGTGCATTGGCGGATCCAGGTAAACATCGTGTGGGGCACCATGTGCGGAACGACTTTTATTATCTTACTTATTTGAAGTTGGATATAATTTGACAGGGGGTATCGCCCCCATTTTATGTACCTGAGTGCGCCTCTGCCCCAAAATATGTACAATCCAAGCATTAATGATGTTTATAGCAGTGACATCGCTTCTGACGCATTGATTGCACCACAAACTACGAAGGAAACATGCGCCGCACAGCTGCATTTGTAAGAACCTCCCCAAAAATGAGTATGGAACCGCTTCTGCTAAGCCGATCTTGTCAATAATCAAACACAACCCGCGTAATTCAGTTTTAAGAAAAGTCACAATTTTGCAGGACGCTAGGTTTAACGGTTAAGAAGCAGCATGCGAAAAACAACCGGGAGGGCAGAAATTGCCCCCCGCAGGGAATATGGTCAAAGGCGTTGAAGAAAAGCAAGATGCTATCAAGAGATCCTTTCATTTGTTACATAAATGATCTTACAATTTAATGTCCATGCGAATATTTATCGCATAACGAACTGAGCCCACCATTGCCTGGGGGGAGCGAAAAACGCCCTCCATGACAGACTTTCGTAATAGCTCAAAAGCAAACAACGCTACCAACTCAAAACTTTGTGTACCTTGTCCTTCCTCAATTTGACGTCTTCCGTGCAATTTTGTCGAAACAATTTTGTCGACTTTCGTGTGTGGATACATAACGAATTTAGTGACGTCACTGCACTCGAGTCTGACGCTAACAAATCAGCTTAAATTAAATAGGTACTATAAAGGCTATTTTAAAAGAAAACGTGGCATCGGCTAAAATAATTATCACTGGGGGAGGCAATTCGAAAAAATGCTGCAAAGGTATATGTTAAAGTGCAGACACTTAGACCATATTTTTTGTCAGAGGATGGGTGGGTGGGTCCAGTGGCGTATCCAAGGGGGGATCCTAGGGATCCTAGGATCCCCCCTGAGCCCTCTATGGGCCCTTTTCGAGGCTGCCGCGAAGGGCTGCAACGAAAACGCGCGAAGAACGGTATTTGTGGGCTCTTCAAGAGTCGAAGACACGTGAAGCCTTGATCTTGTGAGTTTAGAGCACTTCCAGAGGGCCTTTAGCGCCTCCAGGCCTCTCCTGAAACACCAAGAGGGCTTCCTTAGGCGTTCAAAAGAGCCTTGTGCAATGTCAGAGGAGCCCCTGGCCAGAGTAGGCCCTGAACGGGTAAGGGCCCCTTAAACGTTAAGTGCCCTAATCAAAGGGCGCCTTATAGGGTAAGAGGGCCCTGAACACGTCGGATGGCGTCCCTATCCACTATCCAGCCACAGAAGGGCCCTGAGAGGTCGGAGCGGCCCTCTGAGCATGTCTGCAGGGTAACAAAGCAAGCCAGAGGGGAGCGCAGTCTTTGGCCAGGTCTAAAGCTCCTTAGCAGGCTGGAAGGCCCTTGGACAGACAAGAGGGGCCCTGGAGTTGCAAAGGCCCTTTGTTTCAAGGTCAGAGGGGCCCTTGACCAGACCGAAAGGGGCCCTGATCAGGTCAGAGCTGAACACGTCGAATGGAACCCTTGCCAGCACAGAGGGGTCCCCGGGCAGGTCGGAGGTCCCTTTGAGCATTTCGGTAAGGTGACAAGGCAGCAAGCGCAGTTCCTTGCCAGATTAGAAGGGCCCCTAGGGGCCATTCTATTTTTTTCTAATTAAGCTGCCCCTGCACAGATTGAAGGGGCCCTGATCAGACCAAAAGGGCCCCTGGGCGGGTAAGAAAGGCCCCTGAACATGCATAAATGCCTCCTAGTCGCCGGAGGGGCCGTGTCAGGGCAGGTAGGGAGGGCCCCTTGAGCATTGTGACAGGGGCGACAAACAGCCAACGCAGTCCGACCAGAAGGGTCGCTGGCAGATTGGAGGGGCTCATGAAGTCAGAGAGACCCTGGCTATACCGAAAGGGTCCCTGGGCAAGGTCGGAAGGGCCCTTGAACATGACGGATGAAGCTCCTAGCCAAACTGGAGGGGCCCCTGGGTAGGTCGGAGGGCCCCTGAGCATGTCAACAGGGCGACAAAGCAGCCAGTGCCGTTCCTGGCCAGGTCCAAAGGACCTCTGAACTGGCCGAATGGGCCCCTCCCTTGACACATAAGAGAGACTTCTTGGAAGGTCAGAGTTTCCCTGATCAGAACGGAAAGGCCCAAAGCACATAGAGATTAAATAGAAGGAGGCTTTATTTCACAATAAAAATATCAAAAATCGGAGTTTCGGTTATATTGAAAACCTTTTCCCCCCCCGTTTCCAGCGATTATAGGCATTTGGTAACACGCGAAAACTCTGATTATATCTTTGAATAGGTAGCAAAGGGATGATCATTGACATGACAGTTATGTATTTTTATGTAAAAAGGTGAGACAAAAAGGAATAAGCTTCACCGTTACGGCATCGTCAAGATCCCTAACAGCCGTAACGGTGAAAAGGCTTACTCCTTTTTGTCTCGCCTTTCTACATAAAAAATAACATAACTGCCAATGTTAATGATCATCCCTTTGTACATAATTTATTCATGCATGGCACAAAATAACCAGCAAACACATTAAAAGTTTAATATTTTTTGTGGAGTAAAACCTCTTTGTAATCTTATATATATATATCACCCACTCCAATTAATGTTTTTTGTGGATCCCGAGAATGAGTTCCTGACAGGTCGGAAGGGCGTTGAACAGTTTGGAATGGCACTAAACAAATCTTAAGGGTCCCTGGGCATTTTAACAGAAGGAATGCAGCTGTTTTAGAGGAAGTAAACTTAACATTTCGCGCCGCTCCGCGGCGAATTAACCTAACCAAAAGTTTTCAGTGTGATGCAAGCTGGCGTGACGAGTCGTTTGGGGCGCTTTGCGATTAAATCGGATGGTAAACGAAAACAGCAAGAGGTTACACCGACTTAAAAACATCGTATTTATCTTCGTGACCTTGACCCTTGACATCCGGATGCAAATTTATTGATTGTGACGCA
This sequence comes from Semibalanus balanoides, assembly GCA_014673585.1. NCBI lineage: Eukaryota > Metazoa > Arthropoda > Thecostraca > Balanomorpha > Balanidae > Semibalanus > Semibalanus balanoides. The sequence continues at coordinate 35,015 of VOPJ01005148.1, read as the reverse complement.
AGCCTGCGTTATGTCGAGTCATTTGAGACACTTTCAGAGCAAATCCGCGGTAAACGAAACTGAAGGGCCCCTTTTAAAGCAATTAGGGCCCTTTTGAGAGTCATTTGGGCCCTTTTCCGGCCGCGGTTCCCCCCTGAGCGTAATCCTAGCTACGCCACTGGGTGGGTCAGTGGTGGAATAGAATTTCGCCCCTCAGCAATGTGTTGTTGACCAATGACCAAGAGCGGGAAAGTCGTCAGTAAAATCACATTTTGTATAGTGTTAATTGGTTTGCTCAGGGGAGCTATGGATTGGACGTGCCACTCCTTTGGCTACGTCTCTGGTTTTGTGTACCTGTACATTAGGTACTGATGGGTGCATATATATATATATATATATATATATATATATATATATATATATATATATATATATATATTACGAGTTATGTTCACGAGTTATCGACAAGCAGGTGTTCATGATTTTGCATGTCCTTTCGAATGTCACTGACTACAAAGTGCATCCTGGCCATCGGAAAGGGCCTACATGATGCTGAAATAGTTGGATTGATATGATGTGTTGTATAATGAGTTTTTATTTATCACCATATACTTATAATAGAAGGTTAGCATTTGACCTGACTTAAGGTCATCGAATATTTAGATATTGACCTGAAATGTTCAACAGACATTCATTGGTACGTCTCCACTTACTCATATTCCGGTTCTTTGAAACCTTATGAAAGTAAAACACGTTTATCATTTTGAAGCAATGTTTTTTTTCAAAATTGTTGGATATTTCAAATAAAATGTTCGAATGTCGTAGTAGCCATCTGAAAGATTATTCAATTATCTACCGATGACGTTTTTGCTAATACCCTGCTACAACAAACAACTCTCCACGAGTGATGAACCATGCAAAGGTTTTGGGTCAAAACGGCCGAACATACTCCCCTAAAAACGGTCTTGGACCTCCTCATATTGCTACGTTTTTGAAAAAGCACACCTTTTGATGCGCAATGAAATGCTAGGAAAAATCACCAAGTTTTAAGATTCTAACTTGAATATTTTATTAACTGTACGCGAAAAACCTCAGGGGTCGATTCACTCCGTTCCCCCTGCGCTAAAAGGGTTAACAATGTCAAACAATAAAACAGATTATCCGATTTTGCTTCATCATGGATGAATGGGCTAGCTAATAAACATTTTTCCATAAATGTTGTTTGTCTTTTTTATTATGAATACGTTCAGTTCAGTTCAGTTCAGTTTATTTTGTTTAACAAAAGATACATAAAATACAACAGACAATTACGGATCGGGCGCAAAAGCAAAAGCTTAAATTCACAGGCGCCTCTCGCAACATAATTAAATTGAAACATTAAACTATACCGAACCATGAAACAGGCTACGCCGGCCCCGCCAACAGCCCAATCCGAGCACCCAGGGGAAACTTCAGGCGTCAGGCGGCCAGGAACCCCGGGCGCAACAGTCGGGCTAGTGTTTGTGAAGTGTTTGTGTTACTGTTGGGTGTTAAATCGTTGTGTGTGTGCTATGAATGCACGTGAATATGAATACGTCAATCTTTTGCTGAGTTCAAGTGGTTTGGGTGCTTTCGCCTTTTGGCCCCCTTGGATCCGCCATTGGCCAGACAATATTGAGGGAGCCAAAAGCATCTTTGGGGACCGAACTAAACATATTGAGGCCGAGGGCCACCCCAAACGTATATAAATTGACACCTGTGGTTAACGTTAATTTCAAACTGACGCGACGAGGGGTGGGTATCCGTTATCAAGATCTCAAAGCTATGCTAGGTAGCCGTAACAGACGTTTTATTGGTTTTAAGTTAAAGTATGCTTCAGGGACGCTTTTATCTACGTGACAGACGGTAAAATCGTATGTTATCAGCCAATTTCGCTCTCACTAGGGCAGACAATTTGGTCACTGGGGAAGATGTCGTCCCCCTGTGAAGAAGATTCCAACGTAAACGCCAGACTCTCTCGCCCTCTTGCCCTCTCGCCTTCTCGCTTTCATGCCTTCTCACTTCATTGCCTGCTTGCCCTCTTGTCCTCTTGCCCTCTTGCCATATTGCCCTATTGCCCTATTGCCCTATTGCCCTATTGCCCTATTGCCCCCTTACCCTCTTGCCCTTTCGCCCTCTTGCCCTCTTGCCCTCTTACCATCTTGCCATCTTGCCATCTTGCCATCTTGCCATCTTGCCATCTTGCCATCTTGCCATCTTGCCATCTTGCCCTCTTGTCCTCTTGTCCTATTGCCCTATTTCCCTATTTCCCTATATCCCTCTGCCTCTGCCTCTGCCTCTGCCTCTGCCTCTGCCTCTGCCTCTGCCTCTCCCACACTTCCTCTATTTCTCTTCCTACTTCCTCGTTCCTTTCCTCTCCGTACACTCCCTCTGCTTCCTCTTCCTCTTCCTCTCTCCTCCTTCCTCTCCTCTTCCTCTTCCTCTTCCTCTTCCTCTTCCTCTTCCCCTTCCTCCTTCTCTTCCTCTTCCTCCTTCTCTTCCTCTTCCTCCTTCTCCTCCTATTCCTCTTCCTCTTCCTCCTCCTCTTCCTCTTCTTCTCACTGTCTCTCTTCCTCTCCCTCTGCCTCCCACAGACAGCTCTGCCATCCTTTAGCGGCAATAGAGAAGGCAGTCTGCCGCTCTCTAGTGTTTTCACGGGCTTCACAATGAGGACGACTCTAGCGGTGAAAGAGCTGATAGTGACGGTGCATCACAACAGTGGCATCTACCATCCAATAACATTGTAATAAAGTGCAAAATATGACATCCGGGATTATTATGATGTGCAAAATGATATTCAAATTGCAGAGAAGGCAAATTCGATGTCATCTAATAATTCTGAACTGAATATGTCGGAGAATATAGGCCGTGATGTCCTTCCTGTGACTAGCACTCCCCGTCGTATTGTCACGCACAGCGTGTGGCGCCGCGGGCACAGCCCAAATCAATACCGACCTGGCCCAGACCATGGAAGTGCCGCAAAAAAAACGGCTGAAGTTATGCGATTGGGACGGGCTTCCGAGCAGAGCAGATATCATGCTGCTGCATATGGACACTTGCTCCCGTTCTGAACAGGGATGAAAGCTCATATTTGCTATTGTATGCGCGAATCTAAGGGGGTGTGCCTACTCACATCGGTCATGTGGAGTTGCTGACACTGGTCAATAGAACATATTTTTATGAATTTAGCCATATACTTCATTTTTCCAGATTCACTCTAGTTGTTTAGATATTCCAAATTCGCCAAGATCAATATGGCAACACAAATTTATCGGTATTCGCCAGAGAGGCTTTTGCTACTAGAAGCATTGTCCTTATATTACAACGCTAGCATACATCGTTGTTCGTTAGCGCTGGCCAATAGAAATCAGCTCGTGCGCGCTGATAGCAGCTGCCGAACAGAGCCTCGATAACTATGTTATATTGTTCGTATGGGGTTTATTGTCTTAGGTGCGCCATTCTAGATAACATCTTTTTTACTCTGTTTTATAGAGGCGATCGCTTATGGATTTTGAAACAAAACAATATGCAAAACAGAATATAAGTGAAATTCAACTTAAGGGGCTCCAGACGTGAATTTTATCGTATCCAATAATCAAACCAATAGCTTCTTACCATAATAAAAGTATATTTGACATTCCAAAAGAGTGGGCACACTTCCGTTAGTAACGCACTTCATTTTTCGCATATATTAATTTGCTCTTGACATGTTTTGTTTCAGCAGATGTGCCTTATCATTCATCCCTCCTGCCGCTTTGTTCACCCCCCCCCCCCCACACCCACATTGAGTCACCAATAATACACCACTTCCAGGAATAACAGACCGGAACTGCAGGAGACGTAGAGAGGACAGGTTCGGATATCGGCTGTCAGCACAGGCAGCAGCGGGCCGCGCCAAGTCTTGTCTGGCTGAGGCACAGCACAAATCAAACAGCACATAGCACAAATCATAAATCACACAGCAAACATCACACAGCACACAGCATACATCACACAGCACACATGCTGTGGTGGACATCGTTACTACAAAATGTAGCTCCGTTACTCGTTACTCCGTTACTCATAAAGGTAGTTCCGTCACTCGCTACTTCGTTACTTAGTGACAAGTTTAACGGAAGTATCTTAAGTTCGTTACTCCGTTACTTTAGTTTAACCTTCGCCCTGGTGCGGGGTCATTTTGACTTCCTCCTGAGTTTTTTTTTTTGGAATAGCGGGACAACGGCGGCGCACAATGCCACCCAATTCTGAATTCTGTACAGCTATTTGGACACCAATCACCCACACTTTGCTAGCTTTGACCCCAGGTGATCTCAGGATTGGTCACCAGGTCACGTTAAGTGACCTTACCTTACAAAATATTTGTGATTGTGCCAAAGCCACAGTCTTTGTCCGAGAGATTTAAAACTTGCAGGATTTTAAAGTCATAAGTACTTACAATTGTACATGTCGGACTTTTGTTATATCGGTTACCAAGGCCAGTTTATTTTCCTGATTTGACCATTATAGGTGAATGGGAAAATATGCAAATGCTTCCTATGCAGAGAATATGCATTGGATCAGGCCTATTTTGTCAGCATCATGTTATTTTAGCTCACGCTTGATGCCCAGGTGACATTGTTGCTCAGTGACCTCTGCAATGTCATACGAGATCATCAGCCTTGCTCTGCCTTACAGTGACCTCTTGCAATTGCATTAGTGAGATCATCAAGCCTTGTTCGCACTCAGTGACCTCTAAGCGATAGGGCAAAAAAAAAATCCAATCCATAATGAAACTCCAACAAAACGAGAACAAACAACACCAACTTAAATAAAAACAAACGAGAGCACGAAATAAAACAAAAAAAACAAAAAAAAAAAAACCACCAAAAAACACGAGAATCACCAAACTCCACGGAAAAACAACCAAAAATACTAGATAACAATAAATGCCCAGATGCGAAGATCCATTTAGCCTTGTTCATGTGCTCAAGTGACCTCTAGCAATGGACATAATGAGTATCATCAGCCTTGCTCTGCTCAGTGACCTCTGCAATGTCATATGAGATCATCAGCCTTGTTCTGCTCAGTGACCTCTGCAATGCCATATGAGATCATTAGCCTTGTTCTGCTCAGTGACCTCTGCAATGGCATATGAGATCATCAGCCTTGTTCTGCTCAGTGACCTCTGCAATGTCATATGAGATCATCAGCCTTGTTCTGCTTCAGCCTTGTTCTGCTTATAACTCTGGATATAATAAAAGAAGAGACGAGCGGATGACACCGCTGTGTTTGTCTCGTCGAGCCATGTCGCCCAATATGCGAAATAATATATTTGGGTCATCAAATGACCTTGAACTGAAATCAAATTGTTAAGATGAGTTAACCAGGTCAACATTAATGTTTTTCTTAGCGCTTCGAGAAGTCAAACACGACAGTGTTAAAATCATTGGGCTATATTAGGTTAAGTTACTTGCGAAAAACAGTTTTACCAAAAATGATTTTTTGACTTGTTTGACACCTCTTGAGCTTAGAATATTGACCTGAGCTAAAGTTTGAAGAAATGTTGGCAATCGCATTTTACAAGTGCTTTCGATTTTTTTTTCCGTTGTGTTTTTATATTTTTCCGTTTGTTTTTAGCTATCATAGTTCCCGAGATATTTTGGGTTGTTCGAAGCGAAGCCCTAAAACTGGAAATTTTTACCTTTCATTACTTTTGGTGACATAATTCCTCAATATTGGCCTAAGTCTGAAGTAAATTTGAATGTTAATGTCAAGATATTTCATTTTTTGCGTTCGTCTAGCCCATTTAGTTTCCGAGCTAGACTGAGTCATGTTGACCACTCCCTCCTCCCACACACCAGGGTGAAGTTGTCTCAGGGTGCCACCAGGGCGCGGGTAACACTTGCCAGTGCATGTCATCCTACCCTCTTGCTTTTTCGGGAATAACTCGCGTATTTATCGATAGATTGCGATGAAACGTTCAGTACCTAGTATCTATCTACCCTTCTTTATAATAATTTGACACCTAATCTAAAAATTGCAAATCTCTACTCCCAATAATCCATGACCTATGACCTGTTTCTCAAGGTCACGTCAGACGCAACTGGCGTCCCGTAGTATAAGCCGTTTTCACGAAGGATTTATTTGTACCCGATAGTACCCGGTAATAGCCGGTAATATTTCGTGCGTTTTGGATAATTGAGTCTAGGAACACGGCTATTCCCAGATATTTTTGGTATCAATTGAAACTGTATGAATTTATGTACAATTATCTGCTCTTACAATGCAAAATTTCCCTTAAGTTTTCTTTGTATTATCGAATTCATAAACACATATTACCGGGTACTACCGGGTTCTGCCGGCCCGGCAGTACCCGGTAGTACCCGGTAATATATGTTTATGAATTTGATTATACAATGAAAACTCAAGGAGAATTCATCATTCTAAGAGCAGATAAATTGTATATGAATTCATAATGTTTCAATTGATACAAAAAATATCGGAAAAGCCGTGTTCCTAGACTCAATTATCCAAAACGCACGAAATATCACCGGGTACTACCGGGTACAAATAAATTATTCGTGAAAAGAGCTATTATGATGCTTACAGTGTTTGCCAGTTTGTACAAACCTCATCAAATGAATATCTGTACCTAGTAACCTAACTAACTAACCAAAGTTATTTCGATTTGGATACGCTTAAGCGTTCCACGCGGAAAACAACTATATGGAGAAGAGTTGACACATTTCTGGTACGTACCCACATGTTTTTCCTGCTCATTACTATTTTATATTTGAATGTATTTTTTAAATCTTTAAATGTGTCTTGTCTAATGTTTTTGGATATTTTTTTTGTCCACACTTGTGTCATACTGGAAACTTTATCTCGATACGAGACGAGAAGTTAAATTTGGTAGGGACTGAATGAGAACGAAATGGGAAAATGAAGTAGGCAATGCTGAGGTGACAAAACTGGATGCAAGATAAGATGATCAGCAGATCAGATGATGCAAAATGTATTGCTGGAGTCAGAGATATGTCCGAAAATATAGCCAGGTCTTGCGAGCCACGGTGACAAGAGACAACCCTCAGCACTGCAAAGCATCCAATCAGGTACGCTGGGATAGCAAAATAACACCAGGCTAACCAGAGGAATTGCAGCAAAATAGCACCGGGCTAACCAGAGGAATCGCAGCAAAATAGCACAGGGATAACCAGAGGAATCACAGCAAAGTAGCACAGGGATAACCAGAGGAATCAGAGCAAAGTAGCACAGGTATAACCAGAGGAATCATCTTGCTTTGACTCTCCGGAGTCGTATTTTGGAACAGTCCTGTTCCTCCTTCAGACGCGTTGTCCACCTTCAGACGCGTGTGCAGTTGATTACGGAACCCAGTGTGGGCGTGTATGCGTGTTCCGTCAGAGAAGAAAGGTGTCTGCAGTGCTGAGCTGCGCCTGCCTCTCAATGCGCCAACGCCCTGTAATGGGGTGTAGGCGGCGGCCCGACAGACAGACAGACAGACAGACAGACAGACAGACAGACAGACAGACAGACAGACAGACAGAACAGACAGTGCAGACACGACAGACAGACAGACAGGACAGACAGACCAGACAGACAGTACCAAGACAGACTATGTACAACAGAAAAGACAGACAGACAGACAGATACAGAACAGACAGACATGACAGACAGAAAAGACAGACAGACAGTACAGACATAATCAGCAAACAAGGACAGACAGACAGACAGACAGACAGACAGACAGACAGACAGACAGACAGACACGACAGACAGACAGGACAGACAAGACAGACAGACAGACAGACAACAGACAGACAGACAGACGGACAGACAGACAGGACAGACAGTACAGACAGACAGACAGACAGACAGACAGACAGACAGACAGACAGACAGACAGACAGACAGACAGGACAGACAGACAGACAGACAGACAGACAGACAGACAGACAGACAGACAGACAGACAGACAGACAGACTACGACCAGACAGACAGACACAGACACAGACACAGACACAGACACAGACACAGACACAGACACAGACACAGACACAGACAGAGTCCCTGAAAATCCCTGAGGGGGGCGAAAACGCCCCCCTCAGGGATTTTCACATTAGCCCAAGAACGAATAATGCTATCAACGCGAAACTTCGAGTACCTTCTCATTCATCAACTTGACGTCTTCAGTGCCATTTTTTTATCTCGAGTTATATCAAATTAAGCGACGTCACTACACACGGCTTTGACGCAAATATCAGCTAAACTCTAACAGGCTGTACAATGGCCATTCCTAAAGCATTGTTTAAAATGGTAAATGACAAGGGGTATAAGACAAACTTGCATACAATTTAACGTTTCTGCAGAGCCTTGAAAACACGTTTTCCTTATCCTGTCGTATCGATCGAATAAATAATTGATCTCAGGGCTGTCGTCGGCTCAAATTTCACTCAGTTTTACTTTACGTCATACAACTGTACCTATAACCAAACCCCACCCAGCGGTCCTTTCCGATTCTTGTTAGGCCTGTTAGCCCAGGTAGCCCAGGTAATTCGCTCGCTTGCCGTGTGGTACAGGTCCCGGGTTCGAATATCTGGGCGACCAGTTAGGTGATTGGGTCCCGATTTAATCCGTAGCCTAACGTTAAGAGGTGCATATATATGTGAAATGCTCATACTTCCTGAAATAGGACACATGACCTGTTGCTGAGTGGCATGATTAGATAACCGTAAAAAGTACAAAATAATTGTGTGATCATGATGGATATATAGAGGCCAAAGGAATATAATTTGAGTCGTCGCCGAGTCAAACCAGGAGTCGAGCACAACCCTGATCACATATGCATGACGTTTGCCGTCCCACACTATACGGAATGCTGCAACAATGGACAGAAATTGATTCAAATTCAGATCATCGTCGATTCATTTCCATATAGTTCGCTTACGGTGATTTATGCCTTCGATGGAATAGATACATCACCATTCGTGCTCCTTACCAAACATACCTTCTTTGAAAAAAACAGGCACGTTTCTCTTACACAATTTTGGGCATTGTTTCACGCGAACGATTCCACAACAGTGTCTGGTGCCGCCTGTGTGCGTGGTCGCCTTGTATGGCCTCTGGCAGGACACGACACGTAGAGGTGCGGTACGCGACATGTGACTGAGATGTGACCCAGATACGTACCGAACAGGGCCGGCTTTGGCTCGCCTCTCATTCGGCGCCGCTTGCTCTTGAAAAAATGCTCCTGAAACTAGCTGTCTGTAGCCAGCGGTGCCGGGACCGGAACCGGGACCACCCGTCCCTCCCCGGCCGCCGTCCCTTCCCGGCCACCGTCCCTCCCCGGCCGGTGCTGTCCACTGACTCAACCCCCGCTTCTCCGGCAGTGACCTGGCGGCCACCTTGTCCCTCCCCAGGCCGGGTTGCTGTCACTTGACGCAACCCTCCGTTTCCTCCGGAGTGACCTGGCGGGCCAGCGGTCCTCCCGCGGCCGGTGCTGTCTACTGACTAGAACCCCGCGTTTCTCGCGCAGTGAACCTGGCGGCCACGCGTCCCTCCCCGGCCTGGTGCTGTCCACTGACATCACTCCCGCTTCTCGCGGCAGTGCCTGGCGGGCCACCATGCATCCGCATAAAACCCCTGGACCACCGGTTTGTGCTGTTCTTTACTTGAACATACCGTCCCGTTTTTCTGGCACGGGCGGATGCTTGACTGGCTGGTACGGACCCACTTGTCCTATTCAACCGATTTGGCGGCTGTGATAGATCTAGTCACGCACGGCCTGTACGGTCACCGCGACTCTCTCGGGCATTCGGCCGTTGATCTCTCTGCGGAGGACTCTCGGTGGAGACTTGGTTCCACGGCACGCGTGCGGGTGCCTCGTCCATATGATCCGTCTACTGGACTCTCGGCAGCTGGACCACTTTCGCTCTCCGGCAGTCGCCACCTAGACCGTCGGCCACTCCTCCGCCTCGGCATGACCGTAGCTTTGTCGCTACTGACTCAACCCCCAGCTTCTCGCGGCGTGACCTGGCGGCCACCGTCCCTCCCCGGCCGGTGCTGTCCACTGACTCAACCCCCGCTTCTCCGGCAGTGACCTGGCGGCCACCTTGGAGACGCCTGCTGCTGACACGCCGCGCGTCGTTGCCTTCTCTGGCGCGCCACAGCCTCCGCCAGAGCCGTGTGACATGATCCCAGCGGCGCCGCGGGCCATGCTGACCCGGCTGCGCGGCTTCCTGACCTGTGGTAGCGCGCGCTCGGCGGCGCCGTCCGAGTTGACCAGGTGCCGACCCGGCCAGCAGCTGAGGTAGGTGGCGCCGCGCCGCTTCACCGCCTGTGTACTGTGCTGTGCGTGAGCCGCTCCGTGTCGGCAAGATGGGCAACAGCTTTATTCGCAAGAACTACGAGGAGTCGCCGTGGCTGGTGACGCGCCGGACCGGCAACTTGCTGAGGTGAGTGGGCCGCGTGTCGACAGCAGTAGCATGCTCCGTCGCTCGGCCGACCAGTAGACCCGAGTCGCATGAGTCTCTATCTCTCTCTGAATGGGCGCCACCTGTCGCCCGCCGCCGCCCGCCCGCCCGCCTGTCGTGCGTCTTCGGAGGCGGTGCCGCTCTGCTCTCGACGCGCGCGGTGGTGCCAGTTCTCGCGTGGGGATGCAGAAGTCGGCCTGGCATGGCACATCGATGGCACGGGATCCTCTCCGGCTGCTACCGGTGTTGGATAGTTAGCTGAACAGGCCAGTCGTCTGCTGCTGCTGCTGCTGCTGCTGCTGCTGCTGCTGCTGCTGCTGCTGCTGCTGCTAGTGAGTCATTATGGCTTGAGTTGCCGCTGTGAATGAGGAATTCTGCCGGAGCACGATTTGCTGGTTGACACCATGTCGGAGTTTTTCTGAAGTTATGTTAGAAATGAATGTTGAAAGAAGAACACAGAGGGACATAGAGGTTTCTTATACTGGAGTGGGGAAAGGTCACGTAGAGGGAAGTTGTTGAGGGAGATGTATTCTGATATGGGAATGCCAATCGCCAGATATAAGCCGACATGTCAAATGCTGCTAATGTCAGACTGAAATGTAATCTCAGATTCGATCATTCAAGCGGCGCACAAATGTTACAAGCCCTGAAGACGTGAAGCGAGACCGGCACTGCAGAAGTCGATCATTTCCTTGCATTGCGACGGGGATGGTATTGGAGGTTTCGGACTTTGTAGAGTCCCAGCTCACTGTGGTATAGTTTTGCTTAAAGGGAATATAGCACCTTTAACATTAGTTTTTAATTGAGATAGCCAGATTGTCGGGTGTGCTTGAGAAACCCCCAAATCGAAATTTCCCTCCAAAGCGGACCTAGTTGCTGAGTTTCAAACGGCAAAAACCGTTGGTCATATGTAGTCATATTTCAAACGTTCACAAATCCCGTGACGTTTCGCATACGTCATCAGTAGGTTACTGCCACTGTGATTGCCCACGGCACTTCGCTTTTTGGAACCGTCCCCGCCATATGTTTTCAGTTTACTTGGCGTCGCTCCCGACCGCCACCGACGGTCGGTCAGGCCGCTCGGCACACTAGTGGTTTCACGTATGCGTGTCCCACGTCCTCCGGCGTGAGCGAGTCGCCGGTCGACCAGCCAGTCGCGTTTCACGCCTATCGCGGTGCAGCCCATCGTGCGGTGCCGGCATCAGCGCATTTCGTGTCAGCCTGGGCGGGCGGCAAAGTTTGCCCGTTCGATGCCTGTCCTTGTGACGCCACCAGCTGCGCTTGGTGACGCAAGATTGGTGTGACGTCACATGTAACATTTACTATTTTTCAAAATTACAAACAAAATCTGACTTTTTTTCGCAAATGAATGCCAGGACCGTAATCAGGGCATTCCTTTCTCCATCATTCTACCATACTTTTCCCAAGGTGCTGATATTCGGCCTTTAAGGGAAATAGTTCACCTTCAACATGGGGTTTGAACCTGTATAGCAGTTTTGTAGCCCTCTTGTTGAGAGAAAACCCTAACTAACAGGAGTTTGCTATGCCGAAAAGGGCCCTCCAGCCGAATATAATTTTGATTTTTGTAAAGGAATGTCAAGAATGTGGGCCCTACGCACCTGGCCAGAGGCTGATGCAGTAATTTAACGAGCTACTTCCCAGGGGCGGTAGAACTCATTTGAAGTTGGGGGGGGGGCAAAAGGCATTTTTGAACGTCGATTCTTTCCATGCACCGTTCATAGGCGTAATGTTAAAATCCGAAAATGTTGGGGGGCAATTGCCCCCCCCCCTGCCCCCTGGCTCCTACGCCTATGCTTCTTCCGAATATCTGATTGGCTGAGCCACGTTTGACGTTGCGGAGAGTACGCATATAGTTTTGATAAAATTAATAATGTACATAAGTCCTTCTGCCCTGAATCTGCGCGATGTAATTTTTATCGCGGATTTTTTTTTCTCCACTGGATTTTTTGGCCCACTGGATGCCCTTTGAAAGGCAGAGGGGCCCTGTGGAAAGCAGATGGCCCCTGGATGCCATAGTGGGTCATCTGGAGGTCAGAGTAGGCCCTCGGGAGGCCAGAGTGGGCCTCATGGAGGCCAGATGGGTCTTCTGAAACCTAATGGAGCCCTTGGTTGGTCTGGGAGAGCTCAGATTCTCAGACTCTGGTCTGAGGGCCCTAGACTTGTTAAGATGGCACCTGTCTCCCGCCTGAGGGATTCTAGGCCAGGGTCAGAATCCGAGAGGACCCTCAGACAAGAGTCTGGGCACTGCAAGACCAGCCAAAGGCTCCCTAGGTTCCAGATGACCCATCTAGCCTCCATTATGCCCACTCTGGCCTCCCGAGAAACTACTCTGACCTCCAGAGGACCCCTGACCCGCTCTGGATTCCAGAAGCCATTTGGTTTCCACAGGGCCCCTCTCCCTTTCAAAGGGCCCACTTTGAAATCCAGTGGGCCAGTTCTGATCTCATGAGGGCCCAGTTTGATTTCCTGAGCCATTTTGTATTTGGCCCAAAGCAGTTATATTATGGCCTTCAGTGGTGGAACTGGGATTCGGTCAAGGAGGAGGCCACGTGGCAAAATGGGCCCCAAAGGCCTTGGTTGGCCCTCTAAGGCCTTAGTGGGCCCCTCAAGCATTGGGACCCTTTTGACAATGAATAAAAATATGTACTAGAATGGACCTTTTTAGTTCAAAATATACCTTTCACATGCTGAAATGGGCCTCTACAAACCAGAATGGGCCCTCTTCAAGTCAGAATGGGCCTCCTTGTGATCAGAGGGGGACCTCTGGAGGCTGACGTGGCCCTACGGAGACCAGAGTCCAGAATGGGTCCTCTGGAGGTTGAGAGTGGAACAAATTGCACTTGCGATTTCGTTTGAAAACTGGTGTAAAATTAGTTAAGAGTGACTTCCGGCTATGGGCTATGGCTATGACTTGGGCTATGACTCCGGCTATCGGCTATGAGCCCCCCTTGGGCTATTGGGCCCCATTCGAGGATTCAAAGGGAGTGGGAGGCATGCCTCCCCCTCTGTATCCACCACTGATAACCGTCATGATTCGATTTCTAACGCCAAGTGATGATAATAATGAGTTAAGTAGCCATGAGAGCATCCATCAGCTAAAGAAACGTTGCGCAGGCTTTGGTTGTGACGTCATAACTCCGTGTCCTGACCTGACCTCTAACTTTTTCTGGTGTCAAAATGTTCCAAATGAATTGTTCTACCGGCCTATCTAAATTGATTGATGTCACTGAAGCGGATCGGAAGTTGTTGAGAGTAAATACAGGGACGAACAACCGCTTTGTGGCTGAAGTGGATCGGAAGTTATTGAGAATAAATACAGGGACGAACGACTGCTTTGTGGCATTTGTGGCAACGACCCATTGCTATTGATACATTTTTACCGGGTTTTGTTTTTTCGAGATGATAGTTGTTTTGGAAAGGAGAACTAAATTCGATGCACCAACTCTCTTTTTAAGGTCCATGGAACAGGTTCTGAGAGACTTTTTGCATTTTCGAAAAGTCCATTTACTAGTACACCCCTAACATGGTGTCTCAGCCGGTCTTCCTGTCGGGAAGAGGGTGAGGAGGCACCTCTTCTGCTGCCGGTCTAACGCACTCTCATGGGCGCATCAATAGGATAACACCCATTCTATTCATGTGTCGTGTGAATGGGCTGAATGACAACCCGTTCTATTGAATGACAGCTCAGTTCCGACTTCCATTGTTGTCAACAGTGCTGTCACCGCACTAGCCATGACCAGATAAGTTGGTCTCTACACAATCGGTCCTCGTGCTGGCTTGATTATGCCTTGTGACTGCGCTACCACGCACATGCCATCTCCACTTTTCAATGAAAAAATAAATGAAGGAATTTCCATAAAATTTATTTTACGTGCTTTATGGTTAATTTTTTGCTGGATTCAATTTTATAATAACTATATCCGCACTATAAGTGGTTCAATATATTACCAATCCTGCAGCAGAAGGGAAACGTGTTGGTCGGGCAGGCTCTATGTTCTTGTTTTGAAGCCGCTTTCGCTTTTTCCAAAATGCGTTTAAATCTTCAATGCAATCGTGACTTTTTCTAGTTTGTCATTGGAGACACAAATTGTGACACAGCTTCATCCTAGGTGACACAGCAGTCAGCTGCTCCTCTCGCTGGCCTGGTGATTCAGCAGTCGGCTGCTCCTCTCGCTGGCCTGGTGATTCAGATTCAGCAGTCAGCTGCTCCTCTCGCTGGCCTGGTGATTCAGCAGTCAGCTGCTCCTCTTGCTGGCCTGGTGATTCAGCAGTCAGCTGCTCCTCTCGCTAGCCTGGTGATTCAGCAGTCAGCTGCTCCTCTCGCTAGCCTGGTGATTCAGCAGTCAGCTGCTCCTCTTGCTGGCCTGGTGATTCAGCAGTCAGCTCTGTCCCCCAGCCTACCGCGCGCTGGCCGTCGCTCAGCGCAGCCAGCGTCGGTGCCCGGTGACGCGTGAGCGCGGGCTGGGGATTCGATCGGCTATAATCGGGTTGTGGCACCACGATGCGTCTGGCCGGCATAAGTGGCTTCTGGACCCACCCCCCCCCCCACGCCCTCCCCGCCCCGCCCTGTCCTTTCCACGGTGAGCTGCCAGGCTCCGCTGGTGACGTCATTCTTACACCAGACGTGTCGCAACGTCACCGTCCACCAGTATATTGTAACCGCAATGAACTGCTCGTGCGATAAAGCATATTTATATGTTGACAACACTCATTTAACCTTTTGCTGTGTAAGCGGTATACCTACATCCTTTAGGAAATATTGTGTTTCAAAAATTATGATTTGTTCCTAACTTCTTATACATAAATGGGACCTGATGAGATGTTTGCGAATGCACTTATACCCTGAACAAATAGGTATCAAGAAGCTTTGCGATAGTCACGAAATAAGAATAAATCGGCTTAATGCCTCTCACTTCTTTTCTGACAACTCAGTCTTTGCACAGTCTTTGCCAGCATGCACTGTGTTCGGATGTACGGTGGGTACCAGTAGGACAAACATAATTTGTTTCACAGTGTAGACACTGGACAGTGCAGGGCTGTCATTGAGGGGGAGGCAGGGCTGTCATTGAGGGGGACGCAGGGCTGTCATTGAGGGGGACGCAGGGCTGTCATTGAGGGGGGACGCAGGGAAACGCGGGTCACCCTACTTTTGAAAGCTGAAGGTTTTCAGATAATTATGGGGACGCATTGGGGGACGCACCTTGGACGGTCTTCCTTCTCCTTGGCTGTGTCATTTATTATCTTTTCTTTTTACTTTCAAATATAAGTGTATTGCATGTGTGTATGTTGGAGGTTGTGATGGTGTGTTCCTCCCATGGCGCATCTTTGTAAGCGACGGAAAAATGACAGCTAAGAAAACAGAGGAAACACTGTTGCCAGTTTTAAAACATTTCCTGAAATCTAAAGGTTTCGAAGTGATATTTCAGGGAATATTTTTTACAAAATCTCTGAATTTTCCATCAAAGGATTTGTCAAAAAATCCGAAATTGTGGTACCATGTACAAATCTCTGATTTCTAGAAGACAATTATTTATTTCGTCTGGCAGTGCGTGAGTGTAAAATAATCGCTGTTGTTTACGGCGGTTGATGATCACTGATCACTCATAAGCATCAACAGCAATTTTGTTCCGTCATTTCCGTTTAACCCGTGCCGCACCAGTGCTCGGCGCCACCTTCACCGTGCCGGGGGGGGGGGGTCCAGAGGAGAGGTGTGTCGAAACAGACCGCCCCCTCGAACTCGGCTCCTATGGGATGAAAAAAAAACGTTCAAAATCTCGTTTAAAATAATTTTTAAGCTATTTATTCCTTTTAGGCCTCAGATCAAATTTGAGGTCACCTGAATTCATGAAATGTCAAATTTTCCAGCTTCAGAACATAATTCCGGAAACCCCCATATATCTCGGGGACTATGGTAGCTAGGAAAAATCAGACAACTGTTTAAAGCCCTGTAAAAATGCAATCACTAAGATATCCTCAATTTTGATCTCAGGTAAATTCAATAGTAAAAGCTCAAAAGGTCATCAAGGGTCAAGAAGGCTATTTTTGACAAAGCAATTGTTTTCACGAATAATGTTTTACCTTATAAAGATAGGGCAATAGTTTTGTCGCCGTCGTGTCTGTCTAGTCACGACGCTCCGAATCATATTCATGATAAATAGGCTAGGTCAACGCTGAAATTTGACCTCATTTCAAGGTCAATTGGTGACCAAATTAGGTCATGCTGCACATTGTGTCTCGACGAGACATTAGTGCCATTTTCACTTCTATATCTTAATTATGTCGAGAGTTATTCACAAAAAGAGTGTTGGCGACCTCGGATGACCTCGGCTGACCCTGCAGAAGTTACTGAATACAAATTGCACCTGGATCTTCCATATTTGCCTATGATATTATTATCCAGAAGGAATAGGAATGGACCGATTTCATACGTATCCTCGGAATAGGAAGCATTTCAATATTTCCTCTTGACTTCTAATTGGGAGGTCACAAAATTCACCCAACCTTAGGTTTAACCTATGNCACTGGCCAGACCGAAAGGGCCCCTTATCGGGTAAGAGGGCCCCTGAACACGTCGAATGCGGTCCTATCCAGCACGAGGGCCCCTGAGCAGGTCGGAGGGCCTCCTGAGCATGTCCGGCAGGGCGACAAGCAGCCAGCGCAGTCCCTTGCCAGGTTTAAAAGGCTCCTTAGCAGGCTAAAGGCCTTGGACAGACCAGAGGGCCCTGGAAAAGTTGAAAAGGGCTCTTTGCAGGTCAGAGGGGCCCTTGACTAGACCAAAATGGGCCCTGATCCCAGGTTCAGAGGGTCCCCTGACACTTTCGAATGGAACCCTTGCAGCAAGAGGGCCCCGTAGTTCGGAGGTTTTCTCCTTCTGAGCATGTCCGTAAGGTGACACACAGCAGCCAAGCGCAGTCCCTTCCAGATTAGAAGGGCTTCCTTAAAGGCTGGCGAGCCCCTGGACAGACCAGAGGGGCCCCTGGATTAAGTTGTCCCTGTAAGATTGAAGGGGTCCCTGATCAGACTACAAAAGGTCCCTGGGGCGGTAGAAAAGGCCTGACATGCAGTAATTTGGCCCCTAGTCAGCATGGAGGGGCCCGAGGGCTGGTCAGAGGGACCCTTGAGCATGTCGCCAGGTTGCCGACAAAAACAGCCCAGCGCATCGCGACCAGAGAGTCCGCTGGGCAGATCGGAGGCGTTCTCTCTGGGCAAGTCAGAGAGGCCTGGCTAGATCGAAAGGGTCCCTGGGCAGAACTGAAGGGCCCTTGAACATGACGGATGAGCTCTTAGTCAAAACTGGAGGGCCCCTGGGTTTTAGGTTCGGAGGGCCTCTGAGCATGTCACGACAGGGCGCAAAGCAGCTAAAGTGCTGTCCCTGCCAGGTCAAGAACCTCGAACTGGCCCGAATGGGCCCCTCCCTTGACACATAAGGGTGAGAGAGGAGACTTCTTGGAAGTCCAGAGCGGCAAAGCCCAAGCACGGTGATATTTTAAATAGAAGGATTTATTTCACAATGCAATATCAAAATCGGAGCTTTCGGTATATTGAAACACCTTCGTACCCCCCCCCCCCCCCCAGCGATTACTGACGGCATTTTGGTACACGCGAAAAACTCAGATGTAAATATTTGTTTTGTGGAGTAAAACCTCTTTGTATCTAATATATATTACCCATTCCAATTATATCTTTTTGTAGATCCCAGATGAGTTCTTTGAACAGGTCGGAAGGGCGTTGAAAAGTTTGGAAGGGCACCTAAACAATCTAAAGGGCCTAATTGGCATGTTAACAGAAGAATGGAGCTGTTAAAGGAAATAAACGTCGAATTTTTCCGTTCGCCGCTCTCGCGCGCAATTTACCTCCCAAAAATGTTTTAACTGTGATGCCAAAGCTGTCCTGTGGTGACGAACGAGTCATTTGGGTCTCTTTGCGATTAAAATCGGATGGTAATACGAAAACAAACAAGAGGTTACACGACTTAAAAACATTGTATTCGTCTCCGTGAACCTTGACCTTTGACATACGGATGCTAAATTATTGGCTGTGACGCTGGCTGGCGTATGTCGGGTCATTTGAAACACTTTCAGAACAAATTCGACGGTAAAAAAATGAAGGGCCCTTTTTAAAAGTAATTTTGGCCTTTTCGAGAGCCATTTGGGCCCTTTTCCGGCCGCGGATCCCCCCTGAGCGAAATCCTGGCTACGCCACTGCTTGTGAACTGCAGATTCCGAAAATAATCTTAACGGCAGCTCAAAGGGCATTTTTAACGGATTGCTACAGCACCAGAACAGATCCTAATGATGATCGTAGATTTCTTTCCATACAAGACCTAGACCCGACAAAAAGCTATTTCAAAAAACAGCATTGAGGGCAGCGGGTCGAACATATTTGGAAGTAGTTTCTGGGATCTGGCAGTGTTTTCAGGGGGCAGCATCTGGATTTGAGCCAACTTAAACAGCTTCCTGTGGAGGTAACTAAACGAGTTATAGGTTTTTAGAGAATCTCCAGACCAGGAAGCAACAAAAACAGCCGTGGAAACTGCAGTGCGGATCAATACCCCGCCGGCAGGTACCCGTAAGCGAGCTTGGTGAGTTGAGGTGAAGGGCAGAGCTGTGCCTCAGCCGAAACGGAGCCTATCTCGAACATTTGCTCTAGATGATTTTAAGATGACGCTTTGTGTTTTGAACATACACAGCATAAATCTCCATGAGTTTCTGTGTAGTTTGGTGTGAACAGCAAGTCACAGGAAAGCGTTTAACCATTTATATTTGTCACGGGAAATTTTGGAAATAACATGCTTTTCCATAGGCATGCGCAATATTATTGCTAAATGACGTCACTACAGCAAGTGCTTTATAAATAATAAACAACTTTTACATACAAATATCTCTCGGAATATTAATTTGTATGCAAAATGATGTGTATCCGTTAATCAGCACATTTTTCTTCTTATTTTGTGCATATTCACCAAACAACCTGCAACTAGTCTATTGTGCTATAAATGATTGAATCACCCTACTTTCTTTGTACGTATGAATGATTCAGTCAATGATTCATTGAATCATTCATGAGGTGAATCGATTCATGAATGATTCACGTGAAATAAGAATGATTCAATCAAAAAGAATGATTTAATCAGAATCATTCACAAGTCTGGCTGGTACAAGGAAATGTCACCTTTAGAGAACAAGATCTGAGAAAAAGAGAAAAAGTTGCTATGTAGCTTGACGATACTTTGATTAATTTGCTAGTTACTGTTTAGTACATTTGCTGTTACTTGTATCGTCGTTAGTTAACATTTTTCAGCTACGTTCTTTACGGATATACACTATCAAACTGAGGGATGTTTAGAAGCAGATGCACTTGCAGGCGCTATGGGCGACCTGAGGAGAAATATTTGCTATCTTCTAAGTCGATTATTTTATCCATCCTACTCTAGGTACTGAAATGCATTCGGCACGTGGGTTGAATGTTTTGGTTTGTGAATTTATTAAGTCAACATTCGATGGAAAGCAAACGCGCTGTCGCGTTGTCAGTTTGCGCAGATTGTACTACTTGCTTTGCATTGACATTGAATCACACATCGAAAGGATTGGTGTTTTATAAAAACTGATATAAAGCTAACGGCTCGAAAAAGTGTGTCTGACATTGTACCATTCAGTTCAGTATCATGCAGACGGTTTATAAGAGAGCTCTTCTAACGTTGGGTATTTTCTTTGTTCACACCTNATCAGAATCATTCACAAGTCTGGCTGGTACAAGGAAATGTCACCTTTAGAGAACAAGATCTGAGAAAAAGAGAAAAAGTTGCTATGTAGCTTGACGATACTTTGATTAATTTGCTAGTTACTGTTTAGTACATTTGCTGTTACTTGTATCGTCGTTAGTTAACATTTTTCAGCTACGTTCTTTACGGATATACACTATCAAACTGAGGGATGTTTAGAAGCAGATGCACTTGCAGGCGCTATGGGCGACCTGAGGAGAAATATTTGCTATCTTCTAAGTCGATTATTTTATCCATCCTACTCTAGGTACTGAAATGCATTCGGCACGTGGGTTGAATGTTTTGGTTTGTGAATTTATTAAGTCAACATTCGATGGAAAGCAAACGCGCTGTCGCGTTGTCAGTTTGCGCAGATTGTACTACTTGCTTTGCATTGACATTGAATCACACATCGAAAGGATTGGTGTTTTATAAAAACTGATATAAAGCTAACGGCTCGAAAAAGTGTGTCTGACATTGTACCATTCAGTTCAGTATCATGCAGACGGTTTATAAGAGAGCTCTTCTAACGTTGGGTATTTTCTTTGTTCACACCTCATTCGCATTGATGAAGGGACGGCCACCTAACCCAGGTGAACCAGGATCAGATCTGCTTCCTGAAACAAAAGAATTCCTCAAGAAATTGGAGAAAGCTACTTCCGTTCAAGACATTAAGCGATTACAGGATGAAGACGAAACTTTTATGGTACACGATTTTAGCGAGAGTCTGCCCGAGGACAGTGCGCATTTGAAGAAAACCGATGGAAGCTCTAGTTCATCTTGCAAGCCAGCTGCGAAAGAGGGTGTGAAGACGCCGTTGCAGGGTGGCAATACCGATGTGCAATCAGAGAAAGCGGAATCGGGTGATGCACCCAACGAAACTGCACATTCTGAGGCAAACGAATCGACACATGAACCGCGCAACGACAGTGACAATGACAATGATGACATACAGCTACAACAGGATATAGTTGTTCCGGTGACAAGCTCTACAGCGGCAGATGTGCAGCAGGAAGCAGCCGTACCGGAGGTAAACTCTACAGCGGCAGATATGGAGAACAAAACCGCCGAGGCTGAAGAGGAGGTGTTTGAGTTGGTCGATTTCGGACAGTCCAACGAGCTCACCGAGCCAAACAGGGAGAAGATGTCCGGCTACGAGTCACTGCGTCACGACCACAGAACCCTGGCTGCCTCCGTGGAGCACCAGATGCTGGATCCGTCTCCCAAGCCCTCCGCCGGCGATGCTAAGGACCCCTCCGCCGGCGACGCTAAGGACCCCAAGTCGAAGAAGCGGAAGAAGGCCGCCCCACAGCCGCCGCCGCCGACTAAGGAGGAACTGGAGGAGACATACAAGTACGAGGTGTTGGCGCCGCCGGACAACAGCCCCGTCAAGCTGGACTTCCCGGCGAGCATACAGGCGCAGGGCGAGGAGCACCTCTCAAAGCACGTGCCGCTGACGCTCTACTGTGACACGTGTATGGCCATCGCCTACCAGGTGCACCTGGCGTTCGACAAGTTCCACCGGCAGGTGACGCGCCGACCGCCCACCGAGAGCGAGGTCTACCACCTGGTGGCCGACGCGTGTCAGCTGCCGCGCTACCACGAGTACGGCATGCTCGAGGTGCACGGACACAGACACATCAGCGGGCCCGGCTGCAACCAGCTGGAGGCCGAGGGCGGTGTCAAACACTCGCGCGGCCCCTGGCCCAAACGACTGGCAGAGCGCTGCGAGGAGTTCACAGAGGACATCGGCGAGCTGACCATGCACGAGGCGTGGCTGCGCGAGCGACGCGACCCGGAGCGGTTCAAGATGTTCATGTGTTTCGGCGAGCCGCCGTGGAACTACTGTGAGAAGTACGGACACATGGACGCCGCGGCCGAGGCGGCGGCGAGGACCCGCAGCAAGACGCCCGTGGACACGGAGACGCCGATCGAGGCCGCCAGCCGGATGGCGCGCGAGGCCGAGGAGGAGGAGACGAGACGCCTCGCCGAGTTAGACGCCTCGGAGGACACTGAGGAGATGGCGCCCGAGCACGACAGAGATGAGCTCTGAGAAGGACAGAGATGAGCTCTGAGCACACCAAAGATGAGCTCTGAGCACGACAGGGATGAGCTCTGAGCACACCAAAGATGAGCTCTGAGCACGACAGAGATGAGCTCTGAGCACGACAGGGATGAGTTCTGAGCACGACAGAGATGAGCTCTGAGCACAACAGAGACGAGCTCTGGGCACCGTTATTGGTCAGGACGAGCTCTGAGCCCATAGAGCTGCGACAGACCGGCAGCCCAGAACACCACAGCTGGCCCGCAGATGGACCGTCAGGGGAGTGTCGATTTGAGGGAGGGGTAGCGCCATACTGGTCACGTGGCGATGATGGCGAAACAGTCAGTGAAACTTCATGTAGCTGCCGAGACTTTTGGATATGGAGAATAGTATTGAAGTGGTTGATTATACTTGATATGTGTTGAATGTCCGTTCTAGTATTGTTAGATTATTACCAGGAATCGACAGTGTTATCGGAGACGGGCTGTTGCTGGGCAAATTTTACTGGAAATAAATTATTAATATGGTTTGTCGGTCAGTGTTCTTTGACGGGTTGTATTGAAATCAAGTCACTCTAAATTGTGCTTATCTAAGCTAAGGATATTTCATTTTGCTTTCATTGCCTGCATCGCCTGTTTGGTGCTTTACAATGCAACGCTGACGAAATTGGCCAATAAGTCTGCAGTATTTTACGAGTGCGTCGAATTTGTATTTAATGGATGAGTGTTAAAGGGACACTGCCACCTTAACATTGTATTTTTTTTTAACGCTACACAATATATTTAGTTCAAAGTATCGATAGCAAGTAAATTATGGTAGTGATTTCTATCCAACAATTCGATTCACAATTTGCTCGAAATTCAATTAGCTAATANTGCAGATAAGCACATGCAATATGCATCACAACCCAACGCAAAACAGCGGTACATCCGCGCGCCCTGGACACACATGGCGTCTGATCGCCTCCCTCAGAACATAAAGTCTTCTCGGCGGGCGGCGTGGCGGTCCGACGTGGCGCAACCCTGCGCAGCGACGGTGGCGCCCCTCATCGCGGACAGTCAAGACTCTCGTCCTCTCGGATGTGGCTCCGGAGCCGTGCGGGACATGATGGGATAATGGCTGGCACAGATCTTGAGCATAGAAGAAAGATGTAGCCATTTCTTCTGGCGGCCTCCCCCAGCACATCCGCCTCATCCACACAGCTGAACGCGACGGTCATCGTAGTGGAACCAAGTGGGTCCCTGCGACGCTGTATCACGTCCGACCACGTAAGTGGCCAGAGTGGGGTGGCGCCGCCGTAGTGGCTGACCACACCCATCATCGGTATGTGTTGTCGCTGGCGAAGTCACCGAGCACAGCGGCTGGTCCGTCCTCCCGCGCAGAACTCGGACAGGAGCGCCTGCTCCGTGGCGGAGTCAGCCGGCTCTCCTTCCTCCAGGGGTCTCATGATGGCCTCCTGCAGCTCCCGGTGCTCGTCCTCGCGGGTTCGCGACGGCTTTCTGTCCGAGTCGGCATCCAGCCCACCACCATGTCCGGCGCGACGGCGTGGTGTGGGGTGCAGTTCGCGGAGGCCAAGCGCCCACTGCCTCTCCCGCTGGCCCGCGGTGAGGACGGACGCACGGGAGACAGGTCCGGCAGAAAGCCGAGGCGGCCACCCAGGAGGCGGATGATGGTGGTGGTGATGACAGTCACCTCGCCGGTCTCGCTGCCTCGTAAGTCCGACAGAGTGTATAGAGACGGTTTTGGTTACATTTTCCACTCGGTGGCCGGACGACGTCATCGGCCAACGTACTCGTTCAGCGACAGGAACTTTTGGGATGTCCACCTTGGTTCTGATTCTTCTTGGACTCCTCGCCAGGAAGCAATAGCGGTTTAGCTGCAGTATCAGGTCCTCGGCACTGGCTGGATTTCGGGTGGTGACGCGACACTCGTCGTGACGGCAGTACTGGGCAGAGCAACTCGCGCCGTTTCGGGTCGCATGCTGAGCCGCAGAGCGCCTGCAGGGTGGGCGCCCTCGCTGCCCTGACGGCGCGGCACGTTTCACGAACCAGCTGATATTCTCCTGACGTTTCAGCCCCGTCTCGTGACACTTGGTGCACATGTAGCTCTCGATGAGCTGAAACTGAAAGTTGTCTCGGACATGGTTGGCTGCCGGCCAGCGGGCGTCAATCTCGTCCTTCATCGTGTCTAGAAGGCGCAGCAGGAACTCGTTGGCGTCCTGCATCTCCGAGTTGCGGAACGCCAGGTCGATGTCGGCGAAGTTCAGGAAAAATGGTGCTGCCCCGCTCAGTGTGGGGCAGCCTTAAAGGCTGCCCCACACTGAGCCTCGCATGCGGGTGCGAGTCTGCGAGGTGGCAAATATTGTACTCACTTTGAGGGCGTCGGCTGGTCAGGTGGCGGGGTGTCTTGGCGTGTCGGAAAGGTTGTAGACTGGCACGCCAGATGGTAATATGTGTCAATATTCGTCAATATAATTAATTTAATTATTAGAGAAGCGGCTCGCGGGATGAAACCACGCAACTGCATGCGAGGTTCGTGTTTTCATCCCGCGAGCGTTTCTGGAAAATTAAAGAATAAAATTTGACAATATTGACACATATTACCATCTGGCGCATGGCGTAGCCAAGGGGGGGGGGCGAAGGCGGTCATGCCCCCCCCCCTTGAGGCCTGGGGTGGCCCCTCTGGCGGCCGTCAAGGCCCCCCTTGGGGCCGAAGGCCCCAGTGTTCTTTGGGTGGTGTCAGGCGCCGCAAAACCCTACCGTGACAACAAAACCCTCTGTTGTCTGAGGGGCCCTCAGTCGGCCGGAAGGACCCCGGTCGGCTGAGGGGGCCCTCGGGTCGCCTGAGGGGCCCTCGGTCGGCCCTCGGGGGTCTCGGTCGGCTGAGGGGGCCCTCAGTCGGCATGAGGGTTCTCTTTTCGGTCCTGAGGGATCCTCTATCGTCTGAGGGGCCCTCGCGGTCTGTAGGGGCCCTCTGCCAAATCTGATGGGGTCCTCTGTAGACCTCTGTCGGTATTGCAGGGGTCCTTGTTGTTTGCGGGCCCCTGTCGGGTCTTGAGAGTGCCCTTGATCAGTCTGAGGGTCCCCGTTCTGTCGGTTGAGGGGCCTCAGTCGGTACTGTTTGGGCCCTCAGTAGCCTGAGGGGACCTCAGTAGCCGGAGGGCCCTTGATCGGCCTGAGGTACCGTCTATCGGTCTGAGGGACCGTTCTTTTTGTCTGAGGGGCTCTCTGTTGGGAATGTGAGTGCACTTCTTCATCTGAGGGTCCTTTGTTGGAGTGAGGGGCTCTCTGGTGGCCTGAGGGGTCACTCGGATAGCTTGAGGGTCTTCTTTCGACCCAATAGGGCCTCTGGAGACTGAAGGGCCCATATTTCGGCCTCAGGGGTCCTCAGTCGGCCTGAGGGGGTCATCAGTAGGCCTAAGGGACCCAAAAAGCCTAAGGACCCCTCTGGCCACCTGAGTGAGCCCTCGACTAGCTTAAGGTGGCCCATTGGTCGGCCTAAGGGACCCACAGTCGGCATGGAGGACGTCGAAGCGGCCCGCTATCGGCTTGGGGCGTCCAGCCTGAAGGGCCCTCTTGTCGTATGGTAGCTCTCATTCCGCAGGAGGGGGCCCTCTCTCGGCCTGAGGGGCCCTCTAGTGGCGTATGGGGATCCTCGGCCAGCTTGAGACGTCCATAGTTAGGCCTGAGGAGACCCTCTGTCTTTCCGAGGGTCATCATTTGGCCTGAGGGGCCCTCTATCCACTTGAGAAGTCCTCTGTTGGCCTGAGGGAGCCCTTGGCCAGCCTGAGGAGGTTCTTGCTCAGCCTGCAGTGACTACACCCGGAATAAGTAGTTAAAATCGTGCTAGTGGAGCTAAAATATGTAGGGGGCCCTGTGTCTATGGGGGGGGCATGTATGTGCCAGGGGGCCCATATCACAAACCACGGATACTACCTTGGCGAAATCCCGGAGACGCCTTTGGTCATTGCACGTATTGAAGACGAGAAATGGCCAAAGGCGGAAGGGCGTTAAAAAGGTCGAAAGGGCCCCTAGACAATTTGAAGGGACTCAGGACCTTTCAACAGTCAGAATGCAACTGTCAAGTGAATAAAACTCAAAATTGTTGCGACGCTCCGCGGCGCAATTTAACTACAGATTGTATCACATGTAGGTAAAAAATCGTGCCGTTTCTCTGCGCATATGGGTTGTGCTGCTATTTTCCTATATGAATTGGCAAAATAGTTCGCTTTATTACTTTTTACAGCAATTTATATGCACAATAACATGTTAAGAAGTCCGCATCATAAGCAATGTGACGCATTGATGAGAATGCATATTCAGGGCATAACACTCAAAATTTCGCGCCGCTACGCGGCGCAATATTTCTTTACAAGTATTTAGTTCTTGAGCCTTAAAAATATCTTCAAGTGGTATAGCTTATTCCAAATTGGTGTCGTTGTTCTTACGTCTTATTCACAAAATTGCAATGAAAATGGTTAAGTGCTTTGGGAGAAAACGACGTTATGTGACGTCATGTCGTGCCATTTTTGGTGGCAAAATTATACATGTTTGAAAAATCGTAGAAATTCGGGTTTTTGAGCAACTTGAAAAAAAATGGCAAGCTTCTTTCAATTTGTGTCTCAGATTTGCCTACTTTTGAAATTTTGACCCCTAACCCCCCAAAAAAATTGTCAAAGACTTATGTGTCGTAGTTGTACAACACACTGTACTGTTTTAGTGATGTGGGCCCCCATTGACTACAAGGNAGGTATGGGGGGCTTTTTGGGCATCGGGGCTCCCTTCCTGGAATTGGGAGCGCCTTCCTTGGGATTAGGGGCGGCTTTCAATTGTTTGTGGGCACCCTCTATGGTTTTTGTTTTGTGACACCCTTCTTAGATTTGGGCGCCCTCCTCAGATTTGGTGTGCATGCCTAATGGCGTTCGAGGGCACGCTTCAAAGTATTGAGGACGCCCTTCCGAAGTTCTGAAATTCATAATCTTTTTGGGGCATGGTCACTTTGCAGGAATGTTGGCGCTTCCGTGGTTTTGGGGGCGCTCTACCTGGGTTTAGGGGCGCCCACCATGGGTTTGGTGGCGCCCTCCATAGGTTTGGGGCGCCCTCTATGGATTTGGGGGGCGCCCGCCATAGGTTTGGAGCGCCCTCCATGGGTTTGGGGCACCCACCATGGGTTTGGGGGCGCCCTCCATGGGTTTGGGGGCGTTCTCCATGGGTTTGGGGCGCCCTCTATGGGTTTGAGGCGCCCTCCATGGGTTTGGGGGCGCCAACCATGGGTTTGGTGGCGCCTTCCATGGGTTTGAAGGCGCCCTCCATGGGTTTGGAGACGCTCTCCATGGGTTTGGGGGCGCCTGCGGCGCCCAGATTGCGCATTCGGCGCAAAACTAGTGCCCCTGCGCCTTCGGCGCAGGGGCGCCAATTCCCATTGAGGGGGGCTGCCAACCCCGCTGCCCCCCTCTGGATCCGCCCCTGCCACATAGCTCCAAAGGGGACCTCCGATACACCTCTGAAAACGCTTTCCCACATGCCTTCAAAGGCGTTCTTTGATAAACTTCTGAGACTGAAGGCACCCTAAAAACATACCTCCGAAGGCGCCCTCCCAATTCCCATATACCTCGCAATGTGCCCTCCGATACAAATATGAAGGCGCCCTCCTACATACCTCCCAAGGCGCCCCCGATGCACCTTTGAAGACGCCCTCCCATATATCTACACTCTACACTCTACAGGCTCCAAAGGCGCCCTCTGATACATTTCCGATGACGCCCTCCCACATACCTTTAAAGGTGCCCTCGAATACACTTTCGGATGCGTCCTCCGATAATATCTGAAGGCGCCCTCCGATACACTTCTGAAGACGCCCTCCCACATACCTTTAAAGGCGCCCATGACAACCGATACGATTCACCTCTGAAGGCGCCCTCTCACATAGTCCAAAAGCACCCTCAGATACATATCTCCGAGGCCCACAGACGCCCTTCCCATACCTCCAAAGGCGTCATTTGCTGAATGTGAGGTTTGCTATCATTTGCTGAATGTGCCTCTGGTCTCACATAGGGCGCCTCTGGAGCTATTTGGAAGGGCGCCCTCGGAGATGTATTGTAGGGCGCCTTTGGAGGCGTGTGGGATGGCGATTTCGAAGTTGTATTGGAGCCTTGGATGTTACCTTTGGAGCTATGTTGGATGGCGCCTTCAGAGGTGCATCGGAGGGCGCCACAATCCACATTCGAGGTA
The DNA here is from genome assembly GCA_014673585.1 of Semibalanus balanoides. NCBI lineage: Eukaryota > Metazoa > Arthropoda > Thecostraca > Balanomorpha > Balanidae > Semibalanus > Semibalanus balanoides. The sequence goes on along the minus strand of VOPJ01005148.1, from coordinate 6,493 downwards.
TGTGGTAGCCGGGAGGACGTCCTCGGAAATTTATCGGAGCATACCCCCCACCCCCTCCTCCCCAGCTCAACAATATATTTCGCTGACGGCGCCCTCATGTGTGGGTTTGACGCCCTTGAGGGCTTGGTCCCCTCTTGGCGGATTTATACATACGCCACTGTATATACTCTATATGTTGCATGGGAGCAGGGGTGTCGTCTTACGGAAATTATTGGAACGGCCTAACCTCTCCGCCGAAACATAACCTACCCTCAGTTTGAGTTTCTCTTCGGATTTGAGGCACTTCATTTTGAGCTCCAGCCTCCAATATTGTTTTTTAATGCAAAATAAACAGGGTACATTTTGGTCACTGCTACAACATAATCGGATTCAAATATCGTCACGGATGCCCATTTCGCGCGTAAAGGGGAGGAAATGTTGCTCTTGTGTCCATCTCAATGACCACCGGTCACGATAAACGATATGAGACGTCAGCAATAGTTCAGCAGTGTTACAGGTTTGCTTTGAGTTTCAACCTAATTCATACTGAAGATCCGTGAAACCAATCAGAAGGTTCTAAACTCTAAAAAATGTCATTTGAGCAGACGTACTAGGTCAAACTATTTTGCCCATATGGTTGACAAGCGGCATCACTTGGCTGTTTCAAAATAAATATATTTTTTATCGATGACGAGAAATGCTCATCGAAGTGCATTTTACATGCAATGAAATGAGGCAATGCACAATTTTAGCAAAATCGGATAACGTTTTCCCACCGGCAAAAGCGTTCAAAGTTTGCAATTTGTGAGCAAAAGTCACAATAACCATCAAAATCACAGCCTTTATTAAATCAGTCTAACAATGATCCAATAAGATGCCTACATGTTCTGAGGACACCTGTGCAAGTTTATGACGCATTCTATAGCAACGGTTCGTAAGATACAGCTTCGGTTATTTTTTACTTGTTGAAGCATCGGTCGCGTTCGGAGGACGAACGTGGCCATTTTTCGGAAAGAAGTGCTTCAAAATGTCTGGAAGGTTGCTTATTTATGATTCGGGAACTCAAGAGGTTAAATCCACCTGTGAAATTGCCAGATTATTACGTCAATGGGTTAAAAAACACATAACATAACGAAGTTGCACATTTTTCGCACTTTCAGATCCACATTATCTTTACCCTGGTGGGCGGTCATTTTGACCCCCACCTCTGATGTTGTTCGAGAATAGCATGACCATGACACTCAGTCAGCTTCAGTGCTGGTCGACGTGGAGGCAAACGCAGTGGCTGCCGCCGTTGGAGAATCGACACGGACGGCGGCGTACGGCTCCCCACCCGCACACCAGCCATGTGAAATGCTTTCTGTGGGCCAGCCCAACCACATCGCCCGCGACTGCATGTCCGGCCGTGCGCAGCGTGGCCGTGGAGGGCTCCGCAGTGGACGCAGTCTCATGAGGTGTTATAGGTGCAACCGGTCAGGACACGTCTCCTCAATGTGTCCGGACAACGGCGGGGGAGAGAAGAGCTCAGCGCCAGCCTTCTCTCCCGCAGAGGTGCAAAATCTTACGCACTTGCCCACGAGCGAAGGTGACCGATTTTCAATTTAAGTGACATTTTGTGACTAACTTGTACTTGTAAATCATCAACTTATTAGTTATTACAAAATAATATAGAAATGTTAAGCTTTTTTGGGGAAATCTGTAAATATATAGTATTGTTAATAATCTTGGGCTATTAAAATCTTTCCTTCTAAAGACACGTGAGTTTTTTATTTACCATCCAAAAAATATTTCATATGACAAGGGCTGACTGGCAAAACTTACGCAAAAGTGGGTGACCTATTCCTCACTTGCGACTGCGGACCAATGCGCGCACTTTACTGTGACATTGGACAGGCGTGAAGGCTACTTCAGGTTTCAAGCGGCATGGTGTTTGAAATTTAATGTTCAGATAAGAAAATCCATTGAAAGCAACAGCATCTGGCATTTTTAACTCTAATCTAACCTACCTAACCTAACCTAACCTAACCTAACCCACCTAACAACCCTAACAACTAAAACCTAACCCAACCTAACCTACATCTAAACTAACTAACTAACCTACCTTAATTAACAGGCTTTTACTTATCTGAACATTACATTTCAAACACGCAAGCGGCATGGCATTTTCCTTATGTGTGTCTCCCGACGAACTGTCCCAACAGACATAAATGGTGTTCACAACGCAAATAACGTCAAATCCCCGTAAGCTATTTAAGTAGGGGCAGCCATTTAGTCCTACCAACTGGCAATGTTAGTTCATACCAAATAAACTGTAAGGTTCTGGCTGATGGATGTGCGGAGTGCTCCGTTTCTGAAGATCCGGAGAAAATTTATTCCGAGCCGAGATCAACGGGCGAGAACATGACTGGCAGGGAGGGGTGTTGATAGAGGGGACAGGAATTGTTGGTGTGGGGGGCATGCAGAGTGGGAGGGGTGCAGTAACGGAGTACGTCCTGTGTGCGCTGGATGCGTGTGGCCGCGTCCTACCTGAAGAGGCGCGTCACCGCCGCGACACACGGCTGGGATGATGATATCTCCGATCCAGGCCTCGATTCCATGATTGTGGAAACACTGCAGCGTGTGAAGATGTCCGACCCTGCGCGAGGTCGATGGGACGTCGCCGGCGATGAGGGTGTGGTGTCGGTGGACGCCAGTTCCCCCGCCATTGGAGCCGTGCTAGAAATGGACGGCTCTATCGTCGAGGATGCTAGTTGGCTAAGGAAAAGCCCGAAACCCACATCAACCTCGCGGAACTGAATGCAGTGGTTCGAGGCATCAACCTGTCTCTATCCTGGAAGCTCAAGAACGTGACCCTCATGACAGATTCCGCAACTGTCTACCAGCGAAGATGCGACCAGAATCAATGACCAAGGCGGCGACGAGAGTGTATAAGGAGCTTCTGGACACAGAGAAAGAACTCCGTGACGAGTACATCTTGCAGCGATGTGAAGCTTGTCGCTTCGGAGGAACCGCGCAACGCGCTGACAGGGTGCCCAAAAAGAAATCTTGCATCTCAGAGTGCGCCCGTCATCGCGGCGCTGTCAGTCTCGCGCTGATCGTGACCGAGTCACGAAACCAGCTGGGGCACCCGGCATCCAGAAGGACTCTGGCGGCCTCGCAGGGATGCAGAACCCGCCGTGACAGAGACCAAGGCGCAGTTGTCGTGCGTCATTGTCAGCGCTGCCAGTCGATCGACCCCACGTCGCAGCGATGACGGCATGGCTCGCTGAGCTTGCAGCTGTGGACAGGACTCGGCCATGGACGCGGTCCACGTCAGCGATCAGCTGTACCTACACGCGTGGACTGGTCCCTCTCGTTACGCGCTTGGAGAGCGACTAGACGACAGACTCGTGATAGTGTCATTGCACAGCTCGTGAGTCAGTGTTCCTGGGCGAGGCCCCCGGATGAGAGCTGTTAACGGGACCAATTTACCTCTTTCCGCAGTGCCTCGTTCCATGAGTTCTGTAGCCGGTGGGGTGTCAGAGTGCAGTACCTGGCCGCACACGCTCCATCCGGAAGAATCTCGGAACGAAATCACCGGTCCATCAAGACGATCGCGGCGCGTAAGGGTTGTTCAGTGGCCGAGGCCGTGTATCGTTACAATGTGATGCCGTGCAACGATGACGTGACCTACAGCCCCGCGAACACGAGATTTGAGGCTCGCGTTTGTCCCCAATCAGCCGGACACTGAAAGTGTACTGTCAGCACAGTGATGGCATATTTCCCGTTTATCCTTCGTGAGCCTGTACTGTGTCTCTCGGGCGTTCAAGCGCTCAGACGGATGCGATGACAATGTGCAATATTGCGTCGAAGCACGCGCGAGCGCCACAGCTACCGTATCGACTCAGTACATGATTGGTGAAAATAAAAAAAAAAAAAAAAAAAAAAAAACAAAAATCCAGGGTGTGTACTGTATAGCTTTAGTACATAGCTATTTTGCGTAGTTATTGAATGGTTATTCGTGTCGTAGCGTTATTGACGATGCTCGCCTGCGCCTCTGTTGCAGACAGTGCGGAGGTGGGAACCACCGCGCGGCCGACGGCAGCCGCACAAGCAGTGTGACAAGAGCTGAGCTAGATTCAATAAACAGTTGTTCCGTTTCAATGTATTTTGTCTTGCTTAATTAATTGGGAAAATAGTTGAGCAAGTGAACATGAAACAATTCACATGATCTGATTTTCAAGCATGGGCGTACCCAACGGTGGGCGCCAAAAAAAAAAGGGAAATTCACCCTTCCCCCCTGAAGTCCGTACGTGCCCCCTTGGCCAATGGGCCCCCTTTGGAAATAGGGTCCGAAGGGCCCTATTTTCTCTCTAAAGACCACGCGAAGCGTGGTCTTTAGAGTATGTCTAGCACATCAGAGGCTCTTCAGAGGTTTTTGAGAGGTTTTTGAGGTCAGAGTACCCCGTTAGTCGGACAGAGTGTCTTCTCAGGTGGCAAGAGGGCCCTCTCAGGCGGTCAGAGTCATAGGCGTGCCAAGGGGGAAGGAGCAAAAGGGCAATTACCCCCTGAAGGTCTGTGCGTGCCCCCTTGACCCATATGCCCCCTTTGGAATTAGGGCCCGAAGGGCTCTATTTCCAATATAAAGACCACACAAAGCGTGGTATTTAATGAACACAGAGCACTGCAGTTTTTTCCGAGGTTCTGTAGCTCAGAGTGACCCCTCAGGCGGCTCTGGGGTTTCATGGATGCAGAGCAACCAAGACCTTTGAAGCATCAACTGGAACTCACACATTTGGCTAGTGCGACCAGAGACGCAGCCAGACCTTAGACAAGAGAGGGGCACGGCATCCCAAGGGGCCCCCTCAGCAAAGGCCCCCCGAAAAAAATGTCGCGAAAATAACAAATCTCCCGGATTTAGGCCATTATATTTTACAGGGTCCCAAAAACGTCGCAAAAAGGGACGTCGCCGATCATTTTTAGTTAAAAATTCGGTCCATTGGGAGGCACGTGCACCCTGTGCCCCCTGCTAGTGCCTCAGTGCACGAAATAGGGTCTGTGCCCATGGTGCTCTCACACAATTTCGACGTATTTCACCGGCCTGGCCAAATACGGCAATTTTGGGGGATGTACCTGGGGTCCCCTGAAAAATAATGTTTTGTGATTTTTTCCTGAGAAAAAAAATGTTGAAAATATGCCCCTCCTAAAAATATAGCGGGCCAAATCCGACTAGTTTTTTTGTAGTGGGGTTACCTTGTGCCCCCTCCCCTTGAACGATTCTGGTACGCCACTGATTTCAAGCAACTCAATCTAGTGAGATTTAGGTATTTTAATTGTCACACATGGTCCATGCTATTACCTCTTTTAGGAAATGTTGTGAACCATAGGTAGACCCCAGAGAAGCATTAGCGGGGGCTGGGATCCCAATAAGCATTGGTATGGCTTGGGCTCTACAGTCTACAAGGCCTTTAGAAAACGGCGCCCCGCATGGGACGCTGTTATGACGACATTGAAACCTGCGGCTCAACGAATTCTGTTCAGTTCGCAAGGTCTTGCCGTTCAGTCATTGACCTCTCCTTTATATAAGGAGCTTGATGGCTGCATCAAGGGAAACGTCGATGCATAATGATGTTCAGATGTCCGTGAAATTAGCCAACAGCCAACAAAACGGAAATTTGCAACGTCAATACTTTTGGCTCAAAATACGCATGTAGGTCAAGTCGCATTACGCATACGAGGATTGTGAATCTGACGTTATTTTTATTAAATGAGTACCTAAAGTAGGTAAAGTAGGACCTTATGTGCCTTTTTATGAACAAACGGTGCACTGCAAGGTTTTGTCGAGGGCACCAATCGAAAGAGCACGTCAAAATAAAAATGATATTTTTCCCGAAATTTCGATCAAGGTCGATCACCAATCAACGCTTAACTACCAAAATCCCTCAAAATCGACCTAATGTACTTTGTTATGGACAAACGGAAGTTGCAAGTTTTTCAAGGGCACCAATCGAAAGAGCACGTCAAAATGAAGATGGTGTTTTTCCCGAAATTTCGATCAAGGTCTCTTAAGGTCGACAATCAACGTTTAGCTACTCAAATCCCTCAAAATCGACCTTATATACCTTTTTATGGACAAACGTTTTTAAGACCCAGCTTAATTTTGACGTGCTCTTTCGATTGGCGCCCTTGAAAAACCGTGTAACTCACCATTTGTTCACAAAATGGTAAATAAGACTGATTTTGATGGATTTGAATAGTAAAACGTTGATTGGTGACCTTAGGTGACCTTGATCGAAATTTCGGAGAAAAAAAAACATTTTCATTTTTACGTGCTTTTTCGATTGGTGCCCTTGAAAAAACTGTGCAACTAATTGTCCATAAAAAGGTACACAAGATTCTACTTTACCTACTTTATTCATTAGATACCTTTGACCTTGACATTACAAATAACATCAGATTGACAATCCTCGCAGGGGCGGATCCAAGAGGGGCCAATCCGGCCATGCCCCCCCCCCCAAGCGAAAAAGGGTGGGGC
>VOPJ01005143.1:14338-28037 GCA_014673585.1 Semibalanus balanoides | reverse complement strand
CGCTAAAAAACAAGTACCTGCTGGCTGCTATTCCGACTGCATTGATTCGACTCTGATTGAGTCAAAATGGAATTGTTCAATCAAAATCTCTTGAATAAAAAAAAAATCGGTTGATCACCGGATCTTTTGATCCACGAATCCTCGTTGAACCAAACCCCGCATAGAGACAAAGCTGATTGATTTAAAAAAGGTTTAATGTTGGTTGAATGTTGAATGAAACGTGAATTGATCCAAATATGTTTTGATTCTTTGATTCGGAAACAATGATTTGTCATTTGTATCCGTCTAATGAATCTTCTCAATGCATCGTCATATTCCAAAATGAATCGTGATTGAATCGCTCCAAAAAACGTTGAATGAATCAATCAATAACCAGTCAGCCACTCTAACATGAAAATTATCATGGCAAATGCTGTAAAAGCATTTACAAAAAAGCGTACAAAAATTTGAGTATTTTGTTCATCATTTCAGCTGGAATTATTTAACCCTCGCCCTACGGGAGCTTTTCTCACCTTCGCCCTACGGGGGGTCCTAAAAAGACCCTCCGTTAACTTCCAAACTAAGAAACATAGAGTAACGCGGTAAAAACCAGCATGTTGCCTGTCATGTGATGAATCTAACGGTACATAACTTTTTTGGTTTCAGGTCAACGGGTGACCTTCCAGCCTCCAGGTCAAGTAAATTACCCCAAATCGACCACATCCAAAAATAGAAATTTTGCTCTGTCCGTCGTCATTATTAAAGTTATGAAAATAAAATGATTTGGTTAGCGTCAAGTTGTTGATCGTTGAAGTAGCTATCTGACCATATATATCGATTTGTATGTCTGGGTTAGTTGATAGCCTCTTAGGTCACGGAAATCGTCCCTTAGATGGAAATTACTAGGGCGATTAGCATTAGCAGCCTCGACCCGATCACGTCCACAATAGCGATCAGAAAACATCAAAAGGAGAAATTGATAATTGTAAATAAAAAGACATGTTCCTAGACTAGTTTTGTCTCAAATACAAAAAAGTAATAAATTGTATCTGGTCAAAAAAGTTAAAAAATGAATTACAAAATGATGTCATCAGTTTCTTATACTTAAGTGAGCCATCACTTCGTTAAAATGAGAGATATTGATTTTAAAAAATGAATTTTGTTTGAGTTTTGTCCATACTCAAATCTGTCACATATATTCCGTTTTTTAAGATCTTGGAAATAGTTCGTTTTTTAGTGATCTAAAAAATGTTTTGGGTGGTCAAAAACATCAAATTTTAACAATAATTTATATTTCCATTTGAAAGACAATGTTATTTTCTATATTTGACGTTATCTGTTTTCCAATTTGCTGCAAAACTCTGTTTTCTGCGATTTTACCAATATTTATCACTTTTCCACGTGCATGACGTCACTAAAACGTCATTATTTCCCTAAATTTGCAACCAATTTCAATAACATTTTGACAGCATGCGTATAACTGTTGTAAACTCAGCTACTAAACATTTCAGCATGATCGACAGCATGTGTAAGCAGTTATACAAGAAAAACCTCAGGGGGTCGCTTTAGGACCCCCTGAGGTAGGGCGTGGGTTAACCTAACAATTATCTGCGACGCCCCTGCCCCCAAGACATGAAGTCCCAACCACCCCGGTCAACAATTTCTCGCTGACGGCTGACGGTCTCCTACCCTCTCCCACTCAACAACCTTTCGCTAACGACTGATGGTATGATACCTCCCCCCGCCTCAACATCTTTTGGGAAATATGCCACTGGATTTGCCCCCCACACACACACACACAAAATCACACGGCTGGATCCGCCCTTGGTATCACGTCTCTCTTCTATCAAGAGATATAGCCGAAAAGGTACTGACGACCTCAGATGACCTCTGCTGACCCTGCAGGGGTCATTGAGCAACAAATGCACCCAGGTCATCAGTAATGAGCTACTTTATCATGATCCTGAAACAGTTTGTATTATTCCTACAGTTTTTCACAAAAAGAAAGGAAATTAGTAATTATCCCACTTGGGGTAATGTAGTGTATGGGCGGGAGAAATAGTAATTGAGCAGCAAGTGTGGAATTAAAACTGATTCATTTGATCCGGCGCACAGCACACAATCAATGCCAGTTTCCGCTTCACTGTCACTATATTATCGTAAATAACATCCAAAACAATTAACGCTAAATGATGTTCAGCTTCGTGTCATGTTTCGCTTGTTGTTAAACTCTTGGAACCAGCAAACCATTGTCCGTACTATGAGCAGCAGGCAATAAATAGCTCACTCATGTCGACTTATATTTCAGTCCCTAGGTGGCACTAGTAGTAAACGCCTGAAGATATGCTGTACCGCAAAGCTTGAAGCCGATAAGAACGATCTTCGGAATGAAAGGGGATAACGAGTCCTTCTGAATATCAAAAGGGGTAACTGCAATCTTGAGATCCACTGCTCTACTATAATGTATGTACTTTCTATGAATAGGAATCATTTGCATATTTTCCAATTGCCAACCGCATTGTTTGGCTTTGCGATGTGACGTCACCAGAGGGGCACACTGTTTACCCGCTTATTACCGAAGTGCTTTCTTTTTCAGTCACCCAAAGGCCTTGGATCTTTTATTTCGTTATTAATTTGTGCTTAATTTTGGTTAAGAGATTTGACAGCTGACGAGGTTATGACGTTGACGTTTAGTCGTAGAAGCATACCTATGATATCATCCTAAGGACACAATAACGACCATCAAATGAGCAGAGGCATTTCCGCGCACAGACACACGTCACTATCGTGGTGAAGAGAGGCGCCACGAAGCAATGTCAGTGCTGCTTGTTTTGAGAGCTTGACCCCAGTTGTTCGGTTAAGTGTCACCAAGGTTAAGTGTCACCAAGGTAACGCGTCCTCCTATCTAAACTGCAGAACCGGTATGTTACCCATGATAAATCCACGTGAGAAGGGTCCCATCAATATGTCGGCTAAGCTGCATGCAAATTCTCCGCCGGCTTATCGTTGTATCCTTCGACTGCGACTCTCTCTCTGCGACCGCAGCGGTAAAATGTCACGGGCATCCGTCAGTGGAAGGTCGTCAGATGAGGCAGGTGCGCTGTAATAGGCGGGGCGGCAGGTGCGCTGCGGGGGCGGCAGGGAGAGGATCACGTCATCGAGTCAGGTCACCAGTCGGTGTTCCATCCAATGCCTCCCACTTACGGCCCCCAGCGGTGGAAATCAGCGAAACTCACGGCCACAAAGAAATATCCCGGCTTCCACAGCTTCAGATGACTTCAGTAGACGTCAGTGACGTATACTGAAGTCATCTGAAGGTGTGGAAGCCGGGACGTCACGTCACCACATATCATTCCAGTGGAGCGCCCGATATGAGGTCGGAAACCGAGCGGTCGGCTGTTACCCACGCACTGCTGGGTGGGGTAAATTTTACCCCCTCCCGGATTTCCTCAAATACTAAAAAACTATTACATATAGCGACGTCAAACTTTGATTCATCAATTCCACGTTTTCTCAAAATATTTCACGAAAAATGGTGTATCACTTTGTGAGATAATGATGTTAAATGATGTCATGTCTAGCCAATTAGGTGGAAAAACGATAAATGTTTTACAAAATGTCGTAGAAAATTGAGTATTGATGAAAATTGTAAATAAAAAACTTCAAAAGAGAGTAAATACCATTTTCTTCTAAATAGCTTTCTCAGATATTCGAAATATTGGGGGTTTGGCTCAAATATTTTTTTTATGAAAATTTTACACGAAATATGTTTTAATATCTTCAAAAAAGGAATAAGCAATGTTTTTGTTTTTGACTAACTTATGGCTTCCTTAGTATAAGTATATCATTACGTCACTTTTTTAAATTACGTTTGTTTTGCTTTTAACGACCAGATGCAGACACTTAAATGTCTCCGCTGCATTTCGCAGACAAAACTGGTCTACATAGAAACATGCTTTGTAATGTATATTAATACATTTTTTAATGTTGACCTGTAGTGAACTGACTTTGACCTGAAGGCCATGATTTGGGGTCAAGATGGTTAAGTTACTGCTTCTATCGAATAACATGTGTAAAAATAACTAATAAAATATGTGCTGTGTGACTTGCGTAGACCTCTTGCCAATAGTGACCTTAGGGGACTTGACCTTGAACTTTGTTTAAAGTTTAAATTTTGCTTATGCAGGAGATGCATTATACCTTTGAGAGCTCCTTGTGCGATAATAATTGCATTATAAGACTCTGGATGGATAGTATGGTAAGAAAACACAAACGCCTCAATTTTTAACTTTGACCTCACCGTGACCTGACATGTGACCTTATCTGAATATATTTGGGTATGCATTATATTTGTCCCATTGAGAGCTTTTGATTACCGCTTTGCGCATCTCGCTGCGGTCATTGGTTCAGAAGATACAAGGGGGTAAAGTTTACCCCCCCCCCCCGTTGGGCGCGTTCCGGCTGGAGACCCACCAGGACGCGAGTTAACCCGCGCCGGGACATTTAGACGCCCCTTAAGGTTTTTCGAGGTTAGCGAGGATAGCGTAAAAACAGCGGCGTGCGCCGCCTCGTTTGGCACATCTGATGGGGCATAAATTATCCACATATGATAAGACTCTTGACCTCGGGTCATCTCAGGTCATCTCAGGTCAGGTCAGGTCATGTCACCCCACCTCCCCAAAAATGCATTCCCACCACGGAGACAGTTTTTTGCCGATTGGCTTCGTACCCACAGGATTTCAGAAGGGCAAAAGTACCTACGATTATTATATCTTTGTTTTGTTATATCGGTGACCTAACGTTATATTAATTTAATTAACTCTGTATTATAAGTCAATGGGGAAATATTCTAGTACTTTCTTGTCTGAGGATACGCATGCTATCCGCCCAATTCCTTCTGGATCATGGTATCATTGACCATTCTTGAAGACTCGGGTACAATTTTTGTACAAGGACCCCTACAGGGTCAGACGAGGTCATCCGAAGTCAATAACTCTCTACAGAATGAAGCTATAAAAGTGAAAGAGGCACTTATGTGTTTGTCTCGTCGAGACACGTCTCCTAATGTGCAATATGACCTAACTGGTTCACCACTTGACCTTGACCTGAGGTAAAATTTGGATGTTGACCTAACCTGGTCATGATGATTATGATTAAAAGAGCCTTGACGAGACAAATACGATGGCTTCAAAATCATTACCTTATGTTTATCAGGTAAAAAGTTATTTGTGAAAACAGTTTTGTCAAAAATTTTTTTTTGACATTTGATGGTCTCTGGAGCCTAAACTATTGACCTGAGCTAAAACTTGAGGACATGTTGGCGATTGCAGCTTTTAATAGCTTTCGTTTTTTTCCTAGCTACCATAGCTCCCCAGATGTTTGGTGGCATCTGGAGCGAAGTCCTAAATCTGAAAAGATTTAGGACCTTTGATTACTTCTGGTGACCTCAATATTGACCTGATCCAAAATTGTCTGAAATAGTTTCAAAATGCTTTTTGACGAGCTTTTGAACGTTGTTTTCGCTGGGTGACAGATCAAAAGTCGAATGACAAAAAGGAACCGGATGTTAACCCGCGCACTGCAGGGGGTTCGCGCCGAACACGAACTGCAGGGGGGGTTGATTTCCGCCCCCGTGAGATCTCCAAAAACTAAACGCAACGTAGCGACAAGCGGAAAACGGCCATTAGATAGTTCTAGGCAACTCTATGAAAGTATTTCAAGTCTTTTTCTTGGATCAGGTCACAATTGAGGTCACCAGTGGTCACCAAAAAGGTCAGATTTTTCCGGTTTTAGGACTCTTTTTGGATATCTTTTCCAGAAACCCCCCGATTATCCTTCGAAAACTATGAATAGCTAGAGCAAAACAATTGGAGAGGCAATCGATTAGCTTGTGAAAATTTGCAATCGCATGTATGTCCCCTCAAAATTGATCTCAGATCAAACTAGTTCAGGCTCCAGAGGTCATGAAAGGTCAAAAATACTGTTTTTTTAGCCAAAACAGTTTTCGTGGAATGCATGTCACCTAAGAAGATAGGGAAATCAATTTTTGACGCCAAATCGTGTTTGTCTCATTGATGCGCTTTTTGAATCATATACCACGGTGACCTGTTAGGTCAATTTCAAAATTTGAACTCGGTCAAGGTCATTGGTGACCCAGGTTAGGTCATGTTGCCATATGGGCAACGCGGCTTAGACGAACGACAAACCATTGGTGTCAACTAATCGTTCTATCTCTTTTTTCTATCAGAGTTATTTAGCAAATCATTGCTGATGACCTCAGATGACCTCAGATGACCTTGTAGAAATCACTGAGTTCAAATTGCGCCTTGGATCATAAACGAGCTAAAATAGTAATGAATTCTGAAAGAATTAGCCCGATCCAAGAATGTTTTACTGAAAGGGAAGCAAATTTGTTTATTTTTCCCATTCACTTTTAATAATGGGGAGGTCAGGAAATTGACCTGACCTTTGGTCACCGATACGAAAAATCCGAGATAAACGAATTGTTGGTACTGATATTCTTAATGAAATCCTGAGGTTTGAAAACTTTCGAAAAAAGACTGTGGTTGGCACGAACGCAACACCATTTTTAACAGGTGGGTCACTTGACCATGGACTTGTGACCTGACCTGAGATGACCTGAAGTCAAAACTTTTCCAGTGGTGGGTAATTGATGCCCAAACAGGTGTACGAAATTTAGCGGCGCTGCGCGCCGCCGTTTTTCCGGTACTCCAGAAAAACCTGAGGGGGGGCGGAAATCAACCCCCCCTGCAGTGCGCGGGTTAACACGCGCACTGGAGAGGGGTATGCCACTAACACGCACTGGAGGGGGGCACTTTAGTAACCCTTCCCTGATATTTCAGAAAGTATGAAAACTAGAACGTCAAAACTTACAGGGTAGGTAGGTGCTGTGATGATCTAAATTCTCTAAAATTTTGGTGATCTTAGGTTAATATCTTAAAGGTAAAAAGAGGTCACGAAGGTCAAATCGGGCCAAATGACACCATTTTGGGAATTTATATCTGTGACGTCACAGGTCAACAACAATGTGCATGAAGTTCTGTTTGAGGATGAACATTGACATTGGCTACCAAATGCGTGTATATTTTGGTAGACTAAGGAGTGCCACATCTTGGGATAATTTCAGAACCTGGCACAATTCTGGGTATATTTTCATTCCTTGGTATATTTTCACTCTTGGGTATATTTCTTGGGATTTCCCGTCGGTCCTGGCCAAGGACCTCTGACCTGCAGGGGCCCTTTGAACTTATCAGGCAGCCCTCTGGTCTGGCTAGGAGCCTTCCAGCCTGCTCAGGGAGCCTTTTTCGGACTTGGTTAGGACCTGCGGTGTCTGCTTTTTTCTCCCTACGACATGCTCAAGACCCCTCAGACCGCTCAGGTGTCCCTTCCGACTTGCCCAGGGGCCCCTCCGAACTGCCCAGTGGACCCTAGACCTGCCCGGGGCCCTCTGGTGCTGGATAGGGGCCCATTTGACGTATTCGGGGGCCCTATTAACCACTCAAGGGCCCTTCCACCTCCCAGGGGGCCCTTGATCTGCAGGGGCCCTCTGTGCTGGCTTAAGGGGCCCATTTTAAGTGTTTCAGGGGGCCCTCTGACCCACTCAAGGACTGCTTTCGAACCTAATCCAGGGATCCCCTCCGACTACCCAGGGACCCCTCCGGATCTGCCCAGGGGCCTCTCCGACTGCCAGGGCCCCCTACGACCTGACCGGCAGGCCTCTGCGCTGGATAGGGGCCCATTCGACGTATTTCGGGGGGCACGCCTAAACCACTATTGGGGCCACCTCCGACCTCCCCAGGGCCCCTTTGACCTGCCCGGGGCCCTCTGTGGCTGGCTAGGGGCCCATTCCAACGTGTTTCAGGGGGGCCCTCTGACCCCACTCAGGGACAATTTTGACCTTATCCAGGGATTCCTCCGAAACCTACCCAGGGACCCTTCGAACCCTGCCCAGAGGCCCTCCTACCTGCCCGGGGGCCCTCTGTGCTGGATAGGGGCCCATTCGACGTATTCAGGGGGCACTCTGAACCACTCAATGAGGCCCTTCCGACCTCCCCAGGGGCCCCTTCGACCTGCCCAGGGGCCCTCTGTGTTGGCTAGTGGGCCCATTCAACGTGTTCAGGGGGCCCTTCTGACCCACTCAGAGGACCCTTTCGACCTACTCAGGGGCACCTCCGACCTGCCCAGGGGCCCCTCCGACCTGCCCAGGGGCCCCTCCTACCTGCCCAGGGACCCCTCCGACCTGCCCAGGGCCCCTTACGATCTGCCCGGGGGCCCTCTGTGCTGAACAGGGCCCATTCGACGCATTCAGGGGGCCAGCTCTGAACCACTCAGGGGCCCTTTCGACCTCTGCAGGGGCCCCTTTGACCTGCCCAGGGGACTTACGATCTGCCCAGGGGCCTCTGCTGCTGACTAGGGGCCCCATTCAAAAACGTGTTCATGGGGGGCTTCTGACCCGTCAGAGGCCCTTTCGACTACTCAGGGAGGGGGGCCCTCCATCCTGCCCAGGGGCCCCTCCGACCAGCCCAGGGGCCTCTGTGCTGTCTAGGGGCCAATTAGACGGTTAATGGGGCCTATGAAACCGTTTCAGGGGGCCATCTGACTCGCTCAGGGGCGCGTTTGCTTGTCCAGGGCCCCTCTGACAATGCACCAGGGTCGTGAGCGTCTAAGGCTCCTGGTCTTTCAGCAGAGGGCCCTGGTTAAGTCACCTCTGAAGTACTCTAAAACTCTCTGCAGAACACGTTCGCGTGTCCTTCGACTCATGATACAGCGCTTCGTGACTCGTTGGTCTCGAAAGGCCTTTTTTTCGGCGCGTGCCGCGCCGAAAAGGGTCCGCCGGGCAATCCAGGGAAGGGCGCGGCGCCTCCACCATCCCTCCCCTTGCTACGTGCCTGCGTGCAATACGGTGGTAATATTATAAATTGCAGTATCACTGCAAATAGATACTGCAGTTTAATAATTACAAAAACCACTAAAACCGTTTTGATCAAACTTGGTTCACTTAAATTGGACCAAAATGGATAAAGCTAAGGACAACACTTTTTTGGAGCACGCCGGATCGAATGGTGAACAAATGACCCAGATCGGTCACATAGCTTCTGAGCATCAGCAGTGTCTGGTCACTGGTGATTGTCCCCATTAACACGTCTATTTGGCCCCTAGACAGCACAGAGGGCCCCTGGGCTGGTCGGTGGGGCCCCTGGGCAGGTTGGAAGGGCCCCTGAGTCACTGAGTAGGTCGAAAGGGCCTCTGAGCGGGTCAGAGAGCCTCTTGAACACGTTGAATGGGCCCCTAGCCAGCACAGAGGCCCCTTGCAGATCGTAAGACCCTGGCAGTCAAAGGCGGCCCCTGCAGAGGTCAAAAGGGCCCCCTGAGATGGTTCAGAGCTGCCCCCTGAATGCATCGGATGGCCCTGTTCAGCACAGAGGGCCCCGGGCAGATAGTAGGGCCCTGGGCAGGTCGGAGGGGTCCCGGCAGGGTCGGAGGAGCCCCTGGGTAGTCGAAAGGGGTCCCTGAGTGGGGTCAGAGGGCCCCCTGAACACCGTTGAATGGGCCCATGGGTTCAAACAGAGGGCCCCTGGAAGTCGAAGGGCCCCTGGGCGAGGTCGGAAGGGCCCCATGAGGTCAGAGGGCCCCTGAATTACGATCGAATGGGCCCCTATCCCCAGCACAGGAGGGCCCCGGCAGGTCGAGCGGCCTCTGGGGAGTCGAAGGGGTTCCTGGGTAGGTTCGGAGAGTCCCTGGATAGGTCTCAATTTCCCTGAGTGGGTCAGAGGGCCCCCTGAACACGTTGAATGGGCCCCCTAGCCAGCACAGAGGCCCCTGGCAGGTCGAAGGGCCCCTGGAGAGGTCGGAAGGGCCCCATGAGTGGTTAGAGTGCCCCCTGAATACGTCGAATGGGCCCCCTATCCAGGCACAGAGGGCCTCCGGGCAGTCGTAGGGGCCCTGGGCAGGTCGAAGGGCCACTGGGCAGATCCGGAGGCGGTCCCTGGGTAGGTCGAGGGTTCCTGGATAGGTCGAAAGGGTCCCTGAGTGGTCAGAGGGCCCCCTGAAACCTTGAATGGCCCCTAAGCCAGCACAGAGGGCCCCTGGCAGATCGAAGGGCCTGGAGGTAGGAAGGCCCTTGCAGTTGGTTCAGAGGGCCCCCTGAATACGTCAATGGCCCCTATCCAGCCACAGAGAGCCCGGCAGTGCTTAAAGGGTCCCGTGGCAGGTCGAGGGCCCTGGGCAAGTCGAAGGACACCATGAGCGGTCTGAGGGGTCTTGAGCATGTCGGTAGGCGAGAAAAAAGCAGACACCGCAGATCCTGAACAAGTCGAAAAAGGCTCCCTGAGCAGGCTGGAAGGCTCCAGCCAGACCAGAGGGCTCTCTATAAGTTCAAAGGGCGCCCTCGTGCAGGTCAGAGGTCGCCTTGGCCAAGACCGACGGGAAATCCCAAGGAAATAACCCAAGGAGTGGAAATATACCCAAGGAAGAAATATACCCAAAATTTGGTGCCAGGTTCTGAAATATCCCAGATGTGCACTTCTTAGTCTACCAAAATATACACGCCTACCAAAGTGGCGTTTGACATTCGTTTTCCGCATCTGAGTCGTTGTTCCCAAAGATATTCGCTCGGCCGAACCCATTTCTGCCGCCATTTTGGAACTTCAAAGTCCATATAAACTGAAAAATTTACAAACGAGAATTCGATTTTTTTAGTCAAACGATCCGGCTATTGTGTTGCCGTAAATGACGCACAAACACCACTGCCCTGCGCCGCTTCGTTTTAGAGATATTCTCGAAAAATATGTGAGGGGCACAGAAGTGCCACCCCTTCCAGTGCGCGTGTTAACCCGGCAGTCACTGGGGTATGTTCTGTAACACGAGTCACTGGGGGGGGGGGGTTAGCCCCCCCTTGTATCTTCGGAACCAATTAGACGATCAATTTGAATCAAACGGAAATCGGTAGCCCAGGAAATTTCATCGACGAAGAATAATTTGTGTTGCCCTAGAGGTCAGTGGTGACGTCACAGGTCAGGTCAAAGGTCACAATCTAGCCGTTCTAGTTTACGTCTAGCTTATAGACCATATTTTCCATTCAAAGCATTTGGTTGCAACCATATTCACCCAGAGTGCTCTCAAAGGAATGTCACACATCCAGAATTAGCTAATTGAGGATTTTGGGCAAAATGTTAAAGCGTAAGGTGCAGGTCGACATAAGTCACTATCGCCCAAAAAATATACGAAAGTCACTGCAACACATATACATTCCATTTTACGTGTAGAACTCGAAATTGATACTCATTTTACCACCTGACTTAATGTACATGACGTAAAGGTCAAGTGATGGTCAAATCCATGGCACACAAGGTCAAATTTTAAATTGATTAATACAATAAATCAGTACATTTCCTAGACCGGTTTTGTCTCAGAAATACAGTGTTGCTCTTGATTTGTCTGTATCTGGTCAAAAAAGAAAAAAAAAATCAAAATTTGACGTCACGAGTTACCCATACCTTAGATGTCATCACTCAGTCAAAAATACAGATATCATTTTGAAATGCGGTATGGTGGTTCAATATGGATAGTTATTTTACATATATTCCGGTTTTTAATATATCTTAAAAAGTTTTGATTTTTTGTCAATATTTCAAAAAAAGTTTTTTTTTTAAATTTTAGGGTTCAAAATCACTTTTTAAAAAATCCGAGATAGCCATGATGTAGCCCTTGAAATTTGCTATCTTCTCACATTTTCGGATTCTATTTTGTTTGCTACATAGCATTTGTACGGTCTCCTAAAGTTTAGCGTGATTTGGTGTCAAAATCGTTTGTATGACGTTCACTTAGCTTAGCTTTATCTTAAACAAAATCTTGACGAAATAAAAAACAAAAATGAAAAGGGTTGTCGAAAAAGATGCGCCGGTCAGGTACTATAAGTTTGCCGTTTATAGCTGCATTATTTCGTGCGATGATTCCAGTATATTCCTTAGGGGGCTCCCGCCTAAAGAACCAGTGACTCGTACGGGTTAAGAAAAGGACAATTAGTAAATAGTAGTGAGGAGTCAAGAAAGGTCCTAGGAAAGGTGCGCAGGCAAAAAGTCGACGTGAAAAATAAGACGATGAAAGTGCAAACGAGTAAAAAGAGTATATTGACGAAAAGTCAGACAGTAAAGGCGTGGGAGACTGTGCCAAAAAGTCGGCATAGAAAAGTCGAACGAAACCAAAAGTCAAACGGATAAAAAAAGTCAAACGAGCAAAAAATCAACAGGCGTAAAAAGTAAAACAGTCCAAAAATTCGGACATGAAAAATTAATCTCGGAAATGATCAGAGGTTTCATTCCACGACCAGCTTTCCCTACACGGACATGCGGAAAAATTTCCTCGCACGATTCATCAAAACACATAAACATCACATCCAAACAAAGTCCATCGCGGTCAAAGTGGCATGATAAAGCATGATAAGGCATGAGCAAGCATGTAGAAGCCACACATTTTTGACCATATATTATAAACCTTGGCAGCCGTATGCTGCATGTCACCACACAAGTAGGCGTGTGTCCACCCAGCTACGAGATGCTCCATTAGCAGCGATATATTAAAAGGTTTGGTCCGGTTCGATTTGGTTGGGAAAAGAAGCCAAGTCCAGGCCACTGTAAAATACTAGCCTGCTGAGTTACTATTATACTTTTAGCGTGTTGACCTTTTGCCATATGGGCGCAAAGTGACCTTAGCAGTCGACACGCCCCCAAAAAAAAATAAACAAACAACCTTTTGCCATGTTTACTTTTTGCCATGTTTAATTTTTACTTTTTCGACTTTTTTTATCTTTCGGCTTTTATCCATACGATTTTGTACTATTCGACTTTTAACGTGTTGACTTTTTGCCATGTTAACTTTTTACATTTTCGATTTTTATCTTTCAACTCTTATCTTTACGACTTTGTATTATTCGACTTTTACAGTGTTTACTTTTTGCCATGTTGACTTTTTACCTTTTCGACTTTTTATCTTTCGACTTTTAGCTATGTCAACTTTTCATCCCTTGACTTTTCGTCCCTTGACTTTCCGTCCATTCAATTTTTATATTTTGACTTTTGACCCTGGAATCGTTTTCGGCTTATGTCTAGGTCCCATAGGAACCGAGTTCAAGGGGGACATCGAAACACACACACACACACACACACACCTACACACACACACACACACACACACACACACACACACACACACACACACACACACACACACACACACCCGCTTCGGCGAAGGTGGCGCCGAACACCAACACGGCGCGGGCTCAGTGTTCTTAACCCTCGCCAGTGTAGGAGGAGTTGCAGCCCCCCCCCCCTCTGCTTTTTTCAGAATAACTCGCGTAGCTATCAACCGATCGTAATGAAACTATCAGTACCTTACTGTGCAGTAATTTGACACATACTCTAACAATTTCGAACTTCTAACCCTTATGACCCATGACCTTTAACCTGTTTCTCAAGGTCGTGTTTGGCGAAACTGGCGTCCCGTAGTATCAATCCTCGAAACATGTGCAGTTTCCGAGTGTTTGTTGTTAAGAAGCAAATGCACCGGTATTTCTAGGTGACAGTTGTGGCTTCTGCAGAGATTGCAATCTCGATTGACCTTTTCAGAGATCAACTAAGGTCACTGACCTCCGATCAGGGGCGGCGCCACCAGATTTTATCTGGGGGGGCAAAGTCGAAAGGGG
>VOPJ01005143.1:0-13646 GCA_014673585.1 Semibalanus balanoides | reverse complement strand
GCAGGTGGCTGGGAAGGTACCCTAGGAAGCGCTAAAACTCGAAAAAGTAGTACGTCAGTAGAGCCAGTGACCTCAGTTGACCTCGTCGGACCTAAAAAGTAAAAAGGTCGTGATTTTCGTGGAAACCATGAACTGCACATGGCACCACCTTTCCATAAGCGTATCATAGAATACAAAACGCAAGTTTGACACGCTACGTTTGATACGACTTTGTTTGATACGTTTGATACAACTTTGATACGCTACGGGACGCAAATTCCGCTTGCCATGACTTTGAGAATCAGGTCACAGTTCGCGGGTCAAGGAGGGCTGTTTTTTTTAATTTTCAGTGATGACGTAAAATTATTCAAAAGTAGGGTAGCCAAAATTTGGCGCCGCCATTTTTTCGCTATCCACGAAAAACTGAGGGGGTGGCATCCCACCTATATTGGCGAGGGTTAAGTCACACATATGTTTACACTATTGCATGTTAAGTTACATGGTTTGCTGCATCACTGCGCGTTTCAAAATAATCTTCAATTTTGACACTGCAAGGGTCACTTGACGCTGATTTGCAGCGGCACATTCATTGGATGTTCGTCTCCAAGTTTCAGTGTGACACTAGAAATATGGTCGAAGGTAGGGTGACAGTTGGTGGGAGTCAAATGACGCTTTGCTTGACGACACCCTCAAGAGTTAAGCATGACGAATATTGTTAGGAGTCAGAAGCTTATCGCATGACGCTAGAAAATGGGGTCATGACACCTAAAATACGTGCTACCCGACTCTATACAGAGTCTTTTTTTTCCGTGTAGTTAAAGGACTTCGCTCCAGAAAGTCCCATTTACCTTAAAAACTATGGTATAAGATAGGAACAAAAAAAAACAATTTCTTGAACTTTGTAATTAATTGTATTTTATGAAATTTTAGCTCAGGTCAAGAGTTTAGGTTCTTGAGGTAACACAAGTCAATTTTGTTTCCCCAATAACTTTTTAGCTAATTCAAATTGCACAATAGGTAATGTTTAAGCCATCGTGTTTGTCTTGTCAAGGCGCATCGAAACACATCCATGTTGAATATGTTGGACCAACTTAAAAATTGATCTCTTGTAAAGGTCAAGTGGTGACCCATGTAGGTCAGACTGCGTATTTGAAGACATTTCTCGACGATACAAACACGTTGGTGAAAGTTTCACTTCAATATCTTCATTATCTCTAGAGTTATTGACGAAAAAAGGTGTTGGTGACATTGGATGGCCTCGGATGACCGTATGGGTCACTGAACAAAACCTGCGCTTAGATCATCAAAGATATCTTTTTATCACATTATCCAGAAGGAATTGGACTGATAACTTTGCAATAGGAAGCATTGGAATATTTATCCTTTGACTTGTAATGAAAAGGTCATGAAATTGACGCGACCTCAGGTCGCCGATATCCAAATTCCGAAATCAAAAGTTGTGTGTGTATAGATGGCTTCATGGTAATGCTAAGAAGTTTTATTTATCGATCCCTCAGAAACTTGTTCATGGACACGAAGCAAACATTTGGAGGTTGCGTCACTATGACCTGACCTGGTCGAACCTGATCTGATCCAGACACGAAACTAAAAGGTTTAACACAATGCGTAAGAAGGAATCAATGTAACTTACGAATAAATTTGGCGGCGCTACGCCGACGCCGCTTTTTTACCATCGATAAAAATCCCAGGGGGTTTTAAAACACCGCCCCATGGTGCGGGCGCAATGTAAGACTGCGGATAAAATAGTGATAAGCTAATTATTTTTGCACAATGATGTAGGAAAAGGCATCAACATATAACACACCAAAATAGCATTGTAATGCGGTGCGAACAGTGAGAATTATTATGGTATTTTACCCGCGCCCCACTGGGCCTCTGCCATTTCCTTCGCCCGACTGGGGGGGGGGGTTTGAACCCCTCTAACTCGGCTCTCATGGCACGTAGACAAAAAAAGACACTATTCAAAAACCGTTTTCAAAAATCATTTCGAAACTATTCAGACTTTATTTCGCTCACGTCAAATCTCAGGTCACCAGAGGTTATCGAAGGTAAATTTTCAAGTTTTAGGACATCGCTCCAGAAACCACAAATAATCTCGGAAACTGTACTATGTAGAAACAAACGTTCAAAAGACAATCGCTAGCCAATGAAATTTGCAATCGCATTAGGTCCTCAAAATTGATCTCAGGTCAATAGTTTAGGCTCTAGAGGTCATTAAATTCAAAAAAGCTGATTTTGGCAGCAAAATGTTATCGTGAATACCTTCTTACCTAACAAAGATAACGCCATACTTTTTGGGCCATCTTGTTTGTCTCGTCAAGGCACTCTGAAATATATACAATTTTATCATGTGAGGTCAACTTTAAAAAAATGACCTCAGGTCAAGGTCAAGTGGTGACCCAGGTAGGTCATGTTGCATAACAGTAGATGTGTCTTGACGAGACAACACACTGGGTAATGGCAGTTCTCTACATCGTTCATTATGGCCAGATTTATTACGAGAAATGTTGGGTGACCTCGGATGACCTAGATGACCCCGTAATGTTCCCTGAGCAAAACCTGTACTTTGACCATACATTAATACCATATAATAACATCATCCGAGAATTGAAAGGAATGAATCGGTCGACAAAAAATGCATTTGATTATTTCTCCCATTGACTTATAATGGGGAGATCGCAAATTGACCCGTCCTTAAGGTCAACCGATACACAAAATCTTAGATTAAACATTTTTTAGTACTATACTGACTTAATGTAATCCTAAAAGTTTGATATCGATCACTTAGAAACTGTAAGATCATTGGCAGCGACCGCAAACGTTTTTGTAAGTAGGGTCACTTGACCTGACCTGGTGACCTGACCTGACCTGACACGAAACTTAAAATTCGCAAAATGTCCGGAAATAATTAGTGAATAGTTATGCAAAATTTGGCGGCGCTACGCGCCGCCGTTTTTTCGTTATCTTGATAAAACATGAAGGGGGGTTGTTCAAACACCCCGGCCCCAGTGGGGGCGCGGGTTAACCCTCGCCCTGGTAGTGGCAAGATCACTGGCGTGACATTGTAGGGAAGGGGGTTCCGACCCACCTTGGCCACTTAATTGAGCTAGAGCTTCGATTCAAAATCTAACGTGTTGCTTGTGACGAGAGAAAGTCATTAACACCTGATTTTAATGTCATTGGTCATAGGTGACCTCTGAGGTCATGTCAAAGCCCAAATGTCATAAATTGGTAAATGCGTAAAATATGATAACTTGTCGAGCTTACATCGTAAAAGAACAGCTAAGAATGCTAAGTAGACGCCAAATTTGAAATCAGCATCACAAAATGACCTAATACTGCAAAAAAAAAAACATTTCAGGTCATCTGAGGTCAGTGACCTCGGTTGACCTTTGGCAGCGCATGACCTCAGCGGGACATGTCATCATGCCAAATGGATTCCATTTTTGAAATCAGCGTCACAAACTGCACTAGATACGGACAGAAGAAGAAAAAATAAGTTTGAGATCATCGGAGGTTAGTGACCTTCGTTGACCTCTGAAAAGGTCAAAAGAGATTGCAATATCTGCAGGAGCCACAACTGTCACCTAGAAACACTTTGCATATGCTCCTGAACAACAAACACGCGGAATTGCACATGTTTCAAGGATCGTTACTACGGGACGCCAGTTTCGCCAAACACGACCATAAGAAACAGGTCAAAGGTTATAGGCGCAGGGAGGCTATGCCACTGCGACCCCATTGGCCGAGTGCGTGTTTATTTTGGTAGACTAAGGAGTGCCACATCTTGGTATAATTGCAGAAACTGGCATCAATCTGGCTCCTTGGGTATATTTCCTTGGGTATTGGCAGAAAACGGGTGCGCATAGCCGGTTCCCGGGGACAATCACCAGACACTGCTGATGCTCAGAAACTATGTGACCGATCTGGGTCATTTGTTCACAATTCGATCCGGCGTGGTCCACAAAAGTGTTGTCCTTAGCTTTATCCATTTTCGTCCAATTTAAGTGAACCAAGTTGGATCAAAACGGTTTTTGGTGGTTTTGGTAATTATAAAGTGGAGTATCTATTGCAGTCAGGGCCGTAGGAACTCATTAGAAGTTGGGGAGGGGTGCAAAAGGCATTTTGAAGTCGATTCTTTTCATGCAACGTCCACAGGCGTAATGTTAAAATCCGAAAATGTTGGGGGCAGTTACCCCCCCCTGCCCCCCGGTTCCTACGCCCTTGATTGCAGTGATACTGCAATTTATATATATATTACATCTATTGCACGCAGGCACTTAGCCAAGGGGAGGGGATTGTAGAGGCGGCCGCCCCCTTCCCTGTAGGCCCGGCGGACCCTTTTCGGCGCGCGCAGCGCGCTGAAAAAGGCCTTCGAGACCACACGAAGCGCGGTATCATGGGTCGAAGGAGAAGGACACGCGAAACGTGTTCTGCAGAGAGTTTAGAGTACTTCAAAGGTGACTTAGGGCCGTCAGGGCCCTCTCTGAAAGACCAAAGGGCCCTTAGACGCTCACGAGCCCTGTGCATGTCAGAGGGGACCCTGACCAAGCCAAAAGCGCCCCTGAGCGAGTAAGATGGCCCCCTTGAAACGGTCATTAGCGGCCCATGAAACCCACGCTAATTGGCCCCTATACAGCACAAAAGGCCCCTGGGCGGTCGGGAGGGGCCCCGAGTAGGTCGAAAGGGCTCTGAGCGAGGTCAGAGGGCCCCCTTGAACACGGTTGATGGTCGGCCTTAGCCAGCACAGAGGGCCTGGGAGATCGTAGGGCCCTGGGGCAGCGTCCAAAGGGGCCCTGCAGAGGTCGAAAGGGCTCCTGAGTTGGTTCAGAGCTGGCCCCCTGAATGCGTTCGAATGGGCCCTGTGCAGCACAGAGGGCCCCCGGGCAGGATCTTAAGGTTCCTGGCAGTGATTCGTAGGGCCCCTGGGCAGGTCGGAAGGGTCCCTGGGCAGGTCGGAGGGGCCCCTGGGTAGGTGGAAAGGGTCCCTGAGTGGGTCAGAGGGCCCCCTGAACAAGTTGAATGGGCCCATAGCCAACACATAGGGCCCCTGGGTAGGTCGTAGGGGACCTGGGCAGGTCGGAAGGGACCCTGGGCAGGTCGGAAGGGCCCCTAGGCTGTTCGGAGGGGTCCCTGGTTAGGTCGGAGGGGTCCCTATATAGGTTGAAAGGATCCCTGAGTGGGTCAGAGGGCCCCCTGAAAACGTTGAATGGCCCCTAGCCAGCACAAAGGGCCCCTGGGCAGGTCGAAGGAGCCCCTGGAGAGGTTGGAAGGGCCCTGAGTGGTTCAGAGGGCCCCCTGAATACGTATAATGGGTTCTTATCCAGCCCAGAGGGCCCCCGGGCAGGTTGTAGGGGCCCTGGGCAGGTCGAAGGGGACCCTGGGCAGGTTGGAGGGGTCCCTGGGTAGGTCGGAGGGGTCCCTGGATAGTTCGAAAGGGTCCCTGAGTGGGTCAGAGCTAGGGCCCCTTGAACACGTTGAATGGGCCCCTAGCCAGCACATAGGACCCCTGGGCTGATCGAAGGGGCCCCTGGGGAGATCGAAAGGACCCTTGAGTGGTTCAGAGGGCCTCTTGAATACGTCAAATGAGCCCCTATCCAGCACAGAGGGCCCCCGGGCAGGTCTTAGGGTATCTGGGCAGGTCGGAGGGGCCCCTGGGCAAGTCGAAGGGACACCTGAGCGGGTCTGAGGGGTCTCTGAGCATGTCGGTAGGGATAAAAAGCAGACACCGCAGGTCCTAACCAAGTCAAAAGGGCCCCCTGAGCTGGCTGGAAGGCTTCTAGCCAGACCAGAGGGCTCCTGATAAGTTCAAAGGGCCCCCGTGCAGGTCAGAGGGTCCCTTGGCTAGACAGACAGGGCCCCTGGGCGGTCAGAACTTCAGAAAAGCTCATGAACATGCAAAATGGGCCCCTCACCGCTGACACTTGCCAGTCACGGTCGCGACTCTGGTCTGGTCCCAGCGTTGGCACGGCCATACGGCTTCAGAACATTTTTTTGGGGAGGGGGCTGAGCTGGGAAAAATCGCTGAAAGTTCTACCATAATCTACCAAAATACAGATTCTGAATAGGAAACTACATCCCTGAGCGCTGGGGAACCGCAGATACTCATTAGTTATTATCAAGAAACGTAGACACTTCACCGTCGCTTTGCCATTTGGCCTTACGATGCATTGCCCCCGAAGATTTTGGTACAAATAAGTGAAAAGGAGAATACAATCACATATCTGGTGACGAGAACCTCTTGGAGAAAATATAGAAATACCCAAGGAAATATACCCAAGGAGTGGACATATACCCAAGGAGGAAATATATCCAAGAATTGGTGCCAGTTTCTGAAATTATCCCAAGATGTGGCACTCCTTAGTCTACCAAAATAAACACGCTGGCCGATTTGTCTAATGACGGCGGCCATATTGACACTCACAATAGCAGTCGGCGGCTTGTGTTAAAGGATAGGCGGGCGGGCACCCAGGCTGACATTTACCGATATATTGACCGAACTATTAGCCGTAGAGCAATATGACTACCACCATAATGTTCCAAATTGATTCAAAAATGATATAAGTGAAAATATTTTGTGTGCAAAAAAATCGTATTTACAAATAAAAACATCATATAATCATTCTACACTCAGTTTGAAACATTGTGGTGGTGGTCATATTGCTTTACACACGGCTAGTAGTTCGCTCAATCTATCGCTAAACTGTCAGCCGGGGTGCCACTGTCCAACCTCCTATCCTATAGACACAGGCCGACGACAGTTCTTGATTGGCATATGGCCGCCCGTCATTAGACCAGTTCTTTGCCGTTCTGCGCCTTCCGTCATTATATAGTTCCAGTTTCATAAGGTCATATCGGGTAAGAAGTGGCAGAATTTTTCGGAGTATGTGTCAATATTGATGTTAATGGGATACTTGGAAGTTTTATTCGACCGGTTGATAATACCGCGAGTTATTCTGGAAAAATAGAGGAGTGATAGCATCCCCCTTACACTGGCGATGGTGGAGGCATATCCCGCAAACAATGCAATATTATATGCCTATTTTGCTCCGCGGAGCGGCGCAAAATTTTTAATTTCATCCCCCGGATAACTGTACTCTTGCTGTTGAAGGTGCTAGGAGCGGTAGTATGTACTGATTGAGGTGCTTGAAATTTGAGGTTGCTGTCATGGGCTCAAAGTTGGAGGAAAGACACTCTGTCCCCCAACTTTGAAGTTGGAGGGACAGATCCCCCTCTCCCGCTGGTGGAGCCCATGCAAGTAAGATGGTACTTATGCAAGCTATTTTCATTGCTAGCCTTCCTTGAACTTTTCCCACCTTTGTTCAAGTTAATTTTGCAATTGCCAGAACAATGCCAATATTGCAATTTTATTTTATTAACCCGCGCGGCGTAGGGGTCTCTCGCCGAACGCGCGGCGTAGGGGGGGTAAATATTACCCCCNTCCAGACCCAGCCAGTCCAGTTTCACGTACGGTGCACCCATCGTGCGGTGCCGCGCAGCAGCACTGTCCCACTGTGGGCGGGCGCAAAGTTGCCGTTTAAGCTGCTCCTTATGACGTCACAAATCGCTATGGTGACGCAGGATTTGTTGTGACGTCACATGTTTAACAATATTACTCATTTTTCAAATTAAACACAAAAATTCTGACTTTTTTCGCAAAAATGAATGCCAGGACCGTAATCAGGGCATTCTTCTCCATCCATTATACATACTTTTTCCCAAGGTGGCTATATTCCTTTAAGCAGAGCCAAAATATGTTTGCTCTCTCGTCGCAATCATCATTGTCAAGATCGTAATCGGATTAAAAACAAAAGTGATAATCAGAATATCTGAGCTATTTTATCAGTTGTAGGGTGGCTGTGTCGCTAACATGCGTAACCACAGTTTAAATTTAATATGCAGGTCAAATAAGGTGAATTTACTTTTATTGACTAAACCTCACCCGAGTAGGAGGCGACGTTTAGTCCCTGATCTAATGTAGTCCGTAATCGTCTATATGACATGAAGTTAGTTGATGAAATCGAAACATGCTCATCACTGCGTGACTGGTAGGGGAAGGCCGGAGGGTTGGTAGGACCCCCTCGGGTTTCCGCTCGCTAATTTTTGCCTAAGAGCTTTACGAATAAAAACGAGCGTGTGCTTTGTAAACAGAGGAAGCCAGTGATGTCGCGAAATTTAGGTCCTGGTCATTTGGGTGCCTCTTTGAGGTCATGTAAAAGGACCCGGATGTCATCAAATCGTTAAATGTGTTAACCATTGAACACTAGTCAACCTTAAATCGTGAATGAACATCATATTGTGCTTAACCCGCGCACTGCAGGGGGTTCGTGCCGAACACGAACTACAGGGGGTTGTTGAAAATATTTAAATTATACACATATTTAAGTAAAAACAATCGCACTCAGCTTCAGGTAAACTGAAAGAAACACGTATACAAGGAATCCTTGAATACGTGTTTCTTTCAGTGTACCTGAAGCTGAGTGCGATTGTTTTTACTTAAATATGTGTATAATTTAAATATTTTCAACACTGACGAAGGCTTGTCGAAACGTCTGGTATCTTAGGAACTTACTTGTATTGTCATTGATTTCGAATACACTAACGTGTCTGATACTTTACATTCCCCGATACGTTGTAGGACTTTTGAAGCTTGTGAATAAGAAGTTTGTGGTTCACGCTCTGAAACGCCGAAGAGTAGTCCGTGTAGATCACATCCGTTTGGTGCCTGCACTGAATTGACTCCGCACGCTGTTTTTAATAAGCAGGCCAAGTTCGTGTCACACGATCTGCGTGGGACGAAACCGTGCTGGTTTTCGTTAAGCGCTGGTGTGACATGCAAACAAAGTTCCTCAAAAACACATCTTTCCAGTGCTTTTCCAGTACAGAGACGGCTGACACCTTACAAGGTAATTTGCAGGTACTAATTATCTACATAGTACATACTGCATACGCAAAATAGAGACCACAAATGTTTATGTCAGTACCTACATCTTGTATTTAAAGATCTGAGACTCGTTTTAAATTTCAGTTTCACTGAGATCCCAGATCCTAAAGCAATTTACGCCGAGGGATCCAGAAGAATACCAGATCTTCATGCATTTTACGCAGAGGGATCAACCGGGATCCAAGATCTCCATGCACTTTACACTCAAGGATCCACGTGAATCCAAGATCAGACTTTGGGATCCAGGCACAAGTCTGCTCAAGGGTATTGTGATTTTTTCGGTGGGACAGAAAACAAAAACGGGACGTTAACAATCTGGAGGGGAATTGCAATATTTGTGAAAGAAGACATAGTTACAGTGATAACGACTGAATGGGACCCTCATGTAGAGGTGCTTTGGAGTTTGGACCAAGATGAAATTTGATAGAAACAAAGCAGCCACTGCGGATTGCGTATATCGAGTATCGACCACCTTCATTAAACTACGCTCAAATTCAAGCAGTTTTCAATAATCTACAGGAACAAATCTAAAAAATAATTACGGCCTCTTTGCCTCACCGTATAATTTTAGCGGATGAATTAATTCAGACCCTTCAACAGATCCAGCAGAAAATAAAAAAGCTACGGGAACTAGAAAAACATGGGCTTTAACTATGCGTATACAATGCGCCTAGCCGCCTACCTTACATCGTGACTGAATAACACGCTCAGCTCACTTGGTGTTGTTCCGATGTCTGATTCGCTGTGTGACGACCGCTCACCAACTAAGTGTTCTGTCCGAAACCGTCACGAATGTGTGGGAGTAACGGTACCCCGAGTCATACAAAGGGCGCAGTAGAGGAGAGTGCCCACCAACGAACATGGTGCCTACAGTGAACAGGGGCCCCTCGAGCCTATAATAGTAATGTGATACTTTCATCGATGTCGGTGGTGGTAGCTGACACTAAGCGATGATGTCTTAAGTTATTAACAGCAATAGCTGCTTTCATTTGATGGATCCAAACAGTTAAATGCTGCGTTTGCCGTTCGATTTTCGATTAGTGGTTTTTCCTTTCCAGAAACGTTATATTTGTATATTTAGTGAATTTGACTTTAATGACACCTTTTGCGATGTCCATTGAATTATGTGAATGCCAAAGTTTGCAACAGCTCTTTAATTTGTCCCCCTTCAACCTCAAATTTGAGTTTTAACAATTATGTTGAATGCCCACCAGTGAACACCTGTTTACTGGTGGATCTTCTTTCCGGAAAACATATTTGTGGACTGTCGGAATGCAGGAGATATATTAGTTAGGCTGATTAACTCCACAGAAGGCTCCACGGCCAGGATTAAGGAAATCCTCACGTTCTATGAGGACCCTCTCTCGCTATAACATACAATGCTGGGTACCTTGTGCTGTGCCGGAACGTTCGAAAGATAACATTTTCCAGAAAAGCGTTAATTTTAGATTACTATGTCAACGTAACTTTTATGTAACTGGACGTCGCAATTTATTGGACGTGTGTGAAGACATTTTGGTAGAAAGAGTTTCTCGAATTTGACATATATTTGTTAGCATTGTTGTTTTATTATTGTCAAGTGTCACAGAAATCGTCCAAAGTCAAGTGTAAATGGATTGTCAACAATCATCAAGTGAGCATCAGAAGTAAACCCCACCGCCCAGCTATTCATGGCGGAGGTTGTTTAATCACTGGTTGAGTCCCCCCTGTTTACTGGTGGCACCTCCCTTGTTCACTGAAGGTTACCCATGCCCACCAGTAGTTAGGTGCAACAAATGAAATTTGCTTATAACTCAAATTTTGTATTGAGTTAAACCAATTTGCGTATGGCTTTTCCTTAGCATTATAGTAAGCAATTTCTAGACGCAGTTTCAGATCTCCAGGACAAAACACAAAGCCACTAGACGGATTTGTAAAAAAGGGTGTTCGCTGGTGGGCACTCTC
Organism: Semibalanus balanoides; assembly: GCA_014673585.1. Lineage (NCBI taxonomy): Eukaryota > Metazoa > Arthropoda > Thecostraca > Balanomorpha > Balanidae > Semibalanus > Semibalanus balanoides. Next base: position 2,758 of record VOPJ01005143.1, on the reverse strand, counting down.
CTCTATAACAGGACTGGGCGGAGATATTAAACTTTCGATATTGGTGCGTTTTCGGCCGAGGTGAGGAGCATATTGAATGGTTCACGGTTGGAAACATGTCAGCAGCAAAGTAAACATAACCATTTATGATGACTATAACAGTTTGATGACCACGACAATGCAGCTTCTGGCAATGTTTCGACATCAGATAACAGAACGGCATATATGCCGTTTTTGACCGTCTGCTGGTGGAGGTGATATCAGCCTTTCTCTCTCGTACGACCTTGGCGGCGTCTCCAATGCCACACTGACGTCCGCCGGGGGTCTGTACGGGGGAGGGGGTATAGCTGGCCCCTGAGCGTCAGTGCTGCAGAACCCTGACTGCTGCTGCTGCTGCTGCTGCTGCTGCTGCAGAACCCTAAGACTGCTGCTCCTGCAGGAGGAGCAGCAGGGGGATGACTGACTGACTCCCTGTGCAGGGAGATCACAGGGCCACATGCGAGGGAGAGGGAGACTGCCTCCCTGTGTTCTGTACCGGGAGATCACAGAGCCGCAGGCCTGAGGGGGAAGGAGGGAGGGACTTACTGTCTCCCTATGCTCTGAGCAGGGAGATCAGACCCGCAGGTGAAAGGGAGGGTAGTCGGGGAGGACCGCTGGTGCAGTGGAAGCCACAAAGCTGGAATGCTGTCCAGACCGGGTCAGCAGTGGCTGCAGCCCCCTCGGCCGCCGCCGTTCCGCGCCGTGCTGGCCGTATCCCCCGCCGCGGCACGCCCCGACGGCCGGCGTGCCGCACGAGCCGCCGCTGCACGCGCGGCGGATGTACGCGCGCCAGAACACCGGAATGTCAATGTTGAGATCACTTTTTTGCAGGATTAAACGCTTGACTAGAAGGTGAATGTCAATGATGAGATATTAGGCGTGCTTCAAGGATGCTAAGAACGGAGGAAGTGAATGGATGGTGCAAGAGTAAATGACGAGGTGACTACGCCGAAAATGTAGATACTTACGATTTTGTTTAAGAAAACATGCACACAGAAGGGAAATATATGAAGCATTTTAGTGGGTTAAATCAGCTTGTATATTGTTAAGACAGTAATAAATAACTTCGGTTACTGCCAGAAGTAAAATCCGCGACATAAACTTTACTTTTCCGCTCAAATGTGCTCAGATGGCTACTGTCAGATGCTGAAAATAGTGCAGCGTAGGTTAGCATGGTGTGTCAAGTTTTTCAAATGACTCGATGTTATAGTGTAATTAGTGCCAACCTGTAATGACTCTTAAGTGGGAAGAGCAACGATGTGATTTTTTTATCGACAAATACAGTCCAATTCAACCAGTAAAACGTATTTTTTGGCGATGACCGAGCGGGCACCCTTAGTATTCAATTTTGCATAATCTCTCTCCAGTCCGCCAAAAGGGGTTCCGAGCTTACGTCCTGAGAAATGCATGCTTCATCGTATAAATAAATGCTTAGGTCAAAATTCGTTGAATATTTGATATTCATATATATAAAATTCGTTGAATTCATCGTAATAGTTTTCGTCGGCATAATTTGTGCCGGCTTCGCCGGCACAAATTATTAGCCGACACGACTTTTAATGCGTATTCAACAGGTACTATTGTTCCAAAATAAGCGTCTCGCCGGTCAGGTTGGTCGAGCACAGCAGTTTAAGCGCGAACTATACCGCCCTTTGGAAAATGGTGGATTGCATGTAGATGAGTAGCCCAGATGAGTGGCTCTCATCTCCACCATTTTTCATAATTTTTCCAAGGCGTTATACTCCCTTACACTGCTGTGCCGGCCAACCCAGCGGGACGCTTATTTTGGAACCAATAGTACACTGAGTTAATTTATAACTTCCGTGTGTATATTTTTGCTCAAAGTAACATTTATTTGATGTAGCTATTCAATGGTGAATCAGGGCGGTGCTCAATCTAAATCAGGGCAGTGCAAAGTGGGCCAGATTGCCCTGAAACCCGCCAATAAATCAACGGAGCGGCCGATTACGGTAACAACGTGTCTAACGTTTTTTTATGCGCTTAGTCCGTTTTTAAGAATTTCGTAGATGTGCGGGTTACAGGTTAACCGGAAAAATGTTAAAATCCGTAACACAAACTATGGAAAAATCGCACTTCACACTGCCCTTTGTTCATGAATTCAGCTTTTGAGCTACAAACTTTGGTTCCCTTTTTGTGCATTAATTTCACGTCTGCTGTGCCAAAATGAAGCAATTTCGTTCTGGCATTTTTTAAGAATATAGCCAGTTTAATGACGTCGCTACAAACGATTTTTACACCAAAATCAGCTAAAATGTAACAGACCGTACAAAGGCCATATGATAAGTGAAATGCAATAAAAATGGCTAAAGATAGAAGATAACAACGGCTACAGCATGGCTATCTCATAGTTTGATTTTGTTTTTTTGACCCCTAAAATTTTACAAAATAGAAAATGGGGAATATGACGACAATTTGTTTTTAAAGATATTGAAAAACGTTATGTCATGTCATATGAAAAATATTACAATATTTTTTTTTCAAAAATATATCATTTTTGAATGAGTGATTGCATCTAAAGTAATGGTAACTCATGACGTCATATTTTGCAATTGTTTTTGGGGTCTTTCATTGACCAGATACAAAATAATAAATGACAGCACTGTGTTTGTTTAGACAAAACTGATCTAGAAACATGCAATGTTTATTTGAATTTATCAATTTTAAAATTTGACATCTTGAGAAGAACGTCGTCCGTATCACCCAACTAAAACGTAAAAAT
>VOPJ01005142.1:0-13596 GCA_014673585.1 Semibalanus balanoides | reverse complement strand
GGCCGAGGGATAGCCTCAGGCGCTACTGCGTGGTGGCCGAGGGATAGCCTCAGGCGCTGTTGTGTGGCGATGGAGGTCGTACGGCGTGGGCGACGGCGTCTGCGTCGGAGGGCTGTGTCGATGTTTGCACGATAGCAGAGGCGGATCAAGGGACATCGGTGTCATGGTCTGTGGTCACCAAAGCACCGAGAATCAGCCGAAAATTAGCAGATTTATTGATTTTTAAGGAAGTATAGAAAGTCTGATTTGCTGATGGGCGGGAGCAACGTGTGTACAGAGTGCTCTTGACAGGGTGCTGTGCTGTGCTGTGCTGTGTGCTGTGCTGTGCTGTGGCTGTGCTGTGGCTGTGCTGGTGCTGTGCTGTGCGTTGGCTGTGCTGTGGCTGTGCGACATTGGATGGCACCAGCAGCGTTTGCATAACTTGCTCTTGGCAAAGTGCGACGCGGAAAAAAGGCGTTACAGACCTATGATGGAGGTCGTGGTTCCTGTGTTTTCTTCAACGGTTGATTAAAGTATGCTAGTTTTAAGTCGCCTATCCGTTTTAAGTCGTACAGTCTAGACCATATGTTCTGTCTTCTTCATCGACACCATCTCTGTCTCTGTCTGTGGGTGCTGCACGCAGTGGAATCCAATGCAATTACTATTGCCCTCGTGCGTTACGGGCGCGATATAGCCTTCGTTGTTGGCGCGCCCATAACTATCAATCATCATCACACTATTGCCCTCGCCCTGGCATCAGGGGCGAGGGCATAAACTAATCATCATCATCACACTATTGCCTCCCCTGGTCATCAGGGGCGAGGGCATAACTATCAATCATCAATAACACATTGCCCTCGCCTGGCACTCAGGGGCGAGGGCAATGAACTAATCATCATCATCACACTATTGCCCTCGCCTGGCATCAGGGGCGAGGGTTAACTAATCACACCTCACACAACACTATTGCCCTCGCCCTGGCATCAGGGGCGAGGTATAACTATCAATCATCAATCACACTATGCCCTCGCCCTGGCATCACGGGGCGAGGGTATAAAACTATCATTCATCATCCACTATTGCCCTCGCCCTGGCATCAAGGGGCGAGGGTATAATATCATCATCATCACACTATTGCCCTCGCCCTGGGCATCAAGGGGCGAGGCATAACCTATCAATCATCATCCACTATTCGGCCCTCGCCCTGGCTCAGGGGCGGGTAATAACTATCAATCATCATCACACTATTGCCCTCGCCCTGGCATCAGGGGCGAGGGCATAACTGGTTTCATTAGATTTCACTGCGTGCAGCACCGACAGACAGCACCGATTGACAATGCTGACATTGAATGAAACGGGTCCGCTTAGGCAAGGCTTTTTAAGTTTACTTTTAAAGCTAGCCTCCGGCAGACAAAAACAAACATCGCCCCAAAGAAATGGAGGGTTTATTCGACTAGTGTACTGAAAGGACTGCTCCTAGCCGTTTTCACGACGGATTAATTCACCGGGCGCATCGACATCGGGCGGTGTCGATGAAGTGGACGGGGCATATGGTCTACACTGTACGTTGGTTTAATGTCGAACCTAATGAGCCAGTGACCTCCAGCCGACCTCTAGCCAACCTCGGTCGCCAGTTGGCCGTGTGTGTGGTAACGCGGCGTGCTGTATGTCACCAGCTTTGTATGTCACCCTGTCTGCCGTGCAACATTAACGTGGCACAAGTCGGCCCGACTTCCGTGTCCCTGTCTGTGGCGTGACCGGACCGCTGAGGCTGGCGCCGCCGCCTCTACTGATGATGACTGCATTGCTGCTAAACAGCACAGCTGAGCGGCCGACTCAACTTGGGGCGTCAAGCCTGACCCCAGGCGGGAATGGTGTTGAAACTCGGAAGGCGTGTGTTTTTATATTGTTTCTGTGTTGCCAGTAACCAGTTATTTATTCAGTTTAGCTTGCATTGTAAATGTATTTTTTTAGGTGCAAAAATAACGCTTAGGCTACCCTCAAAGGATTGGTTTCGGACTGAGATAGCCATTATTGCTGGCCGTTATTTGAAAGTATAAATTATTCAAAACATTTTTCTCAAAAGTACCGTTTTTAAGCTAATTAATTTATAATTTGCAAAATGCGTCTCCTGGATTACCTGCATCGAGTACTATAGCAAAATACTTGTTTGCATTAAAGCCGCCAGAATTGTCTATAAAGATTGTGCTTATTCTCTATAGCTCTCTATTGCTTAATAATGTGCCAATTTGAAATATAAAGTTAAGTCACTTTTCGAGAAACAAATATCCCCATCGTTTTCAGCAGCACTTAGTTCATGTTTTGTTCTACAACTGGCGTATATTTAACAACTTTCAGAATGGTCAAACATTCCCTTTCATTAGTTTCACGCAGTAATCGAACCGCTTAAGTCACATATATATTTGTGTCTGTTGTTAACCTATTTGTCACTGATGCACTGTTACAAATAATTGCAGTTCTAGAGTCGAATCCATGTTAACGGGATAAGTCTTCACAACTTTGGTGCTGAACTTTCTGCATCAAGCCTGACCACCTGCTCATCATAGGCCCAGTCGATCGCCCGAAATAGTCATATCTGAGGATATTCTCAGTCTTAGAATGGGACCCAGGGATGTTACAACGTCAAAAGAAGCCCCCGATGACAGGTGTTAGGGAAATTAGCTGTCCCAATTGTGAGGTTAATTTTACCTGAAGTCCTGAAGCCCATGCTACCGGTAATGAGGGGGTGAAACGGTGTAGTTCAAAAAGTTGTGATGTGTTTCGCTTATTCTGCTAGCTAGCAAGTTACCCTGATGATACGCCTCCTGTAGGTATTAGTGTGTTACAATACACTTAGTCCAGCTGGAACAAAGGCAATGACCTAGATCGTTGGATCTCAGACTGCGCTTCCTCTACCCTGTAGGATCGGAAAACGATTTGCATGTGGAACCGTGTTTATATGAGAGAAAAAACTTTATAAACCAACCAACTTTGATGCACTACCACTCAATAAACATAGCATTACCTTGGATTCATGTCTTGAATACCTTTGTTGAATTTCGTTTATTTGAAATGCAATAAGCAGAAAGGATATTCTAAGCAGACATTTGAAAAATTCCGGAGACAAACTGCAATCACTCTTCCAACGATCGATATAACAGGGAAGGGTTAAGTATGGATCCCAACGGGCGATAAGCTGCCAACATATAGGCCCCTGCTTGTTTCCAACGCGCCACATACAACACCAACACTGGGCCACAACTCAACATGACCGCTCATTTAGCAGGCGCGGGATCGTTCACAGCACGTGCGCCCTCATTTGCGACGTCGTCCGCTAACTATTCCATCCGAGACCTCGCCCCTGAAACAACGTCCGGCGGAAGTTCGCACCTCAGCCCCCCCCCTCCCCCCGTGAGTACCGTCAGCGCTCCGCCCCGCCGCCAGAACTGTGCACTAATTAAGGCGCAGCCGAGTCCCTTACTGTACGGCAGAGTGTTCGCTCGGGTTTTACGATCAGCAGCTGAGGGCCAATGGTGACCTGCGCGGCGAGCATGACCTCTGGTCACGACAGGACCTCTGACCTCTGGTCACGATAGCTGCAGTGGCGTACCTTGGCAGTACGGAACATGACATGTACGGTCACGGTGAACTACGCGAACGTAAAGCAGGGGTGTGACAGTCACCGTGCAGTCCTGGGTCTTCCTTGCCAAACTCCGCGGCAGCTGCGGCGTCTGAAATCCCGAATCATCACCAGTGGAGTCTTCCTTTGAGTCACCTGAAGAAGCCAGAAGGTGCTCTCTCTGGCTGGATATGACGTCTCTGTGGGCTCTGTGCGACTTGGCTGCCTGTGGAGCCACCAGAGCCGTGCCGCCGTGCTCCGCCGTGCTCCGCCGCCGTGCTGGCCTTCTATTGATCCCAGCACGGCCAGCGCGGGTCACGTGTCGCCGACAGCTCATACAGCCGGACCGCCGGGCCGCTGCTGGCTCCGCTGTCCGTGCCGCACGGACACCGGGCATATGTCCTTCCGTGTCCTTCTGAGTCCTTCCGTTCCCCCACATGTCCCTCTGTGTCCCACCCTGTGATCTGTTGTGTCACTGTGTCCCGGGATTGTCCTCCGTGTCCCACCCTGTGACCTGTTGTGTCGCTGTGTCCCGGGATTGTTCTCCGTGTCCCACCCTGTGACCTGTTGTGTCGCTGTGTCCCAGGATTGTTCTCCGTGTCCCACCCTGTGACCTGTTGTGTCGCTGTGACCTGTTGTGTCTCTGTGACCTGTTGTGTCGCTGTGTCCCGGGATTGTCCTCCGTGTCCCACCCTGTGACCTGTTGTGTCGCTGTGACCTGTTGTGTTCTGTGACTGTGTGTGCTGTGTCCCGGGATTGTCCTCCGTGTCCCACCCTGTGACCTGTTGTGTCGCTGTGTCCCGGGATTGTCCTCCGTGCTGCCCGTTTACGCCTGAGTTGGACTGCCAGCTGTGGTGTCTCCGCCTGCTGGATCTGTATACTAGTCGTACCTCCGCCGACCTGCCCCACGATCGCTCTCTGTATCTGATTGCTCCTCGCTTTAGATTATTTCCCGTTTCCCTGCTTTCCTCACTTGTCCGTTGTCCCCGCTTCTCTGCTTCTTTTTGTTGCTTTGGTCTCATGTAGTCGTGTCTCTCACTGCTCCTCGTCCCCACCCATCTCCGCTCTCTCCTCTGTTCGTCCGTCATATTCTGCGCACCCTGTCCCGTTCCTCTGTCCCTGCTTCCCTTCCACTCTCTGGTTTCCCTCCTGCTTCCTTCCTCTCCTGCTCTCCTGATTCCTCCTCGTCCACTCTCCTTGTCTGTCGCCGTCAGGACACCTGGGTATATCTCCCCTGCTCACTGGTTGTCTGGAAACTGTCGAGTGGTGCTATCCAGCTTTAGCGCCAGGCGATTTTAAATGGATTCCGCGCTCTCGTAATATCGTGTGTCGTACTCCGTTTTATCTTATGCAGGGTGGACGGATGCAATTATTTCGCTGACTGGCTGGCTTTGAGCTGCTGAAGCTAATTCGTTTCCCCGAGCTGCGTTGTCGAGCTCGGTCTTTTGTGACGCCGACTGCAGCCGGGCGCGATTGCGTTGTTTTGTGATAATCTGTTCTGAAATTGCAGTTCTCTTTTCCGAAAATATGCAGCAACGCCAAAATATGGTCGTTGAAGTGATTGCGTTTTTTTATGAGAATGTAGGGTTCTTTGACGTTTGGTCCTACTAAATGAAAATTTGGATGCTGTTTGATGGTTTTGTTTCGTTTCTAGAGCATGTCCGATGATTCATGTTGTTTCGTAGGACTAAGCACACTCGTTTTTATTGGCGCCCTTTCATTCTGGGCCGTACCCCGCCGTCCTGGTTGCTTTGCGATCGCTGCCACATCGGTTTAAGCTGCTCAGCTGTGAGCTCGGCTCATGAAGCTGCGGCGAGCTTCTGTGGTTGCGTGTGGCTGGGACTCGAGCCTGGCTAACTGGGGGATGCCTCACAGCCATGTGAAGCTGCGGTGAGCTCCTTTGGTTGCGTGTGGCTGGGACTCTAGCCTGGCTAACTGGGGGATGCCTCACAGCCATGTGAAGCTGCGGTGAGATCCTTTGGTTGCGTGCGGCTGGGACTCAAGCCTGGCTAACTGGGGGATGCCTCACAGCCATGTGCGTCCCCACGGAGGCAAACGGGGAAACCTGCCCTCCAACCTCCGGCGGGTGATCGTATGGCGATGGTGATTTGTTGACCCAAGGTGATTGAAGAGTCGGCTAAATGGATTAGCTTGTTTTTGTTTATATAGTTACCACCTGACAGACATGTGTTGCCCCCCTCCCTCTTACCCCCTCCTTACCCTGAACGTAAAATTACTGGTGGCGCCAATGCTCGCATTATTATCGCTCCCTAGTACGAAGAATAAAGCCAACCGTGGGGACTGGGACGACGATTAAATAGAACGCATTACATGATAGCAGTCAACGCCCGCCCCTGTTGCCCAGAAGGAAGAGCGCTGGGCTTCTGACCTTTCCCAGTAGTGGCAGCCCGGGTTCGAGTCGCTTCGGCGCTCGTTATTTGCTTCTACTGGGATGGCCTGCGGCAGGCCAGCCCAGTGGCCATCCCAGCGGGTGGCAGCGGTCGCACTCAAGGTCAGGTGACGTCAGCGAGCGGGGCGGACCTTGTCCAGGTTATGTCGGGCAATTAAAACTTTCGCTTCTAAGTTCTGCCTACTACCAGAAATTGCTCGATGGGATGGTGGGTGTCAGGACCTGCGCAACAAGCTCTGCCTAGCGCTGGTCTGACCTCGGAAATCCATCCATTCAAAAGGTGCTGATCATTTTTTTTTTTTAAATTGGGAATGCGGATTCAAATTACCGGTAAAGCAAGGCACTTGCACTGCCACACTGCCAGTGAAAGGCAATACGTTTTGTTGTGCTTTATTGGTCAACAGAAGTCATTTTCGTGAAATGCTCACAGTAGAATGCACATTGCACTAACCGTTCTTCACAATTAGTGCGAAGTGGGTTATATCGAACGGCTTCGTGGAAATTTGGTCATAATTGCCTGCAAAAATATATATTAAAATTGAATGTTAGACAGCTTCCTATTCCACAGGAATTTGGCGCTCGTAACAGCGTCTGAAATCTATCGATTTCCCGCTAGATATGACGTAATCCTTTTATTATTTCAGTGGAAATTTCTTCTTTAAGTGATTTCGTAGATTATTTAAGCTGACTTGAAAGTGATTTCGTAGATTGACGTACGTCACTGTCTCCCCGATAGCGTTATCAGGACAATCGTAACAGCGCTGGTAGTCTCGCGGATCTGATACTGCCTCACAGTATACGGCAACGGGACACACAGTAATTTTGACCGGCTTCCAAAAAAAAAAAAATGAACCTTGCCGCTAGAGTTATTTTCGGCCGCCGGAAGTTTGACTATGTGTCCGACCTGCGAGATTTGCTTGGCTGGATGACCCCGAGAAGAATGGCCGACTACCATACGCTCGTCACCGCGGATAAAGCCATACAGCGCCGAGAGCCAGAAGAACCAGCAGCTCTGTTTGTAATTAACAGTGAAGTACGGACGAGATGCACGCGACAAGATCACATGTACCATTTACCGCGGCCGCGACATGAAGCCGGTAAGCGGCGTTTCGGTTACCGTGCCCTGGCGCTGTTTAACGACCTGCCAGCCGACCTAGTGCAGCTCCCACCTACCCGCTTCGCTCGCGCTGTCAAAACCGCGCTACTGAATAGAGACGATACACACTGATCTTGACTGCGGAGATACTGCGTGTGGCTGCGGGTGATTGCGTCCTGTTTATGAGTGTGAATGACATGAGTGTGTGTTCGCTCGATTTGTACCTACCTGCATGATTTGACCTGACTGAGCTGTAACCGCCACGTAATGTGTGGATTGCTCTACGACAGTAATGCGAATTGAACTCAATTCGTTTTCATTGTCTCGTTTAATGCATTGTACTCTGCGGCGTCTTGATGTTATCAAACTTCTGTTTCGGATAGAACCACTGCCGAGTGTCGCCTCGTTTTAAAGGGAGTGTGTCTACTATCATCCGCTTTTTGTCACTGGTTTATAGAACATAATTTTCTGAATCAAACCATACCTTTCATTTCTCCAGATCCACACTAGTTGCTGAGATACCTATTCCAAAGACCCCAGGAACTGGCTAGGGGCAAAAAGCTATCGGGTAGATCCCAGAGGGCTTACCACTACAGATAATCATTGATAATATCGAAATATCGATGCCAATTTGTTAGCACATAGTTAGCACTGGCCAATAGCGTTTCGACAAAACAGCTCGTGAGCGCTGATAACAGCGCCCGAATAGAACCTTCACGGTCCATTTTGCTGCTTTTTGGCGGTATGTTTACTGTGTTCGTATCAGCTGTTTGTTGCCTTGGTTGCGCCGTTTTACATAACATCTTCGCTCTGATTACCTACACGGTAGTGGTATCAAACCAAAAATAAGCAAAACAATTATAAGTTCAAATTTAACTGATGATGATTGGGGTTTAAGGGCGGGCCGACAACAAAGGTCACATGCCGCCCAGAAAATTAAACTAAAGGGGCTCCAAATTTGAATTGCATTGTATCCAACAATCCAATAGCTACATATTTACCGTAACACAAATATTTTTGACATTCCAAAACAGTAGACACACCCCCTTTAAAGGGAATATAGCACCTTGGGAAAAGTAATGGTAGAATGATGGAGAAGAAAGCCCTGATTACGGTCCTGGCATTCATTTTTGCGAAAAAGAGTCGGACTTTGTTGTAATTTGAAAAATAGTAATAAATGTTTACAATGTGACGTCAAACAGCCAATCTTCTTGCGTCACCAAGCGAGTGGTGACGTCACAAGGGATGCATCGAATGGGCACAAACTTCTGGCGCCCGCCCAAGTGTGAAGCTGCTGGTGCCGGCAACCGCACGAAGTCGCGTTTCACGTACCGGTGCACCAGGTACGTGAAACGCGACTGGCTGGGTCGACCCGGCGCTCGCTCGCGCGGGTAAGGGGACGTGGGGGCACGCATAGCGGAACCACTAGTGGTGCCGAGCGCCTGCCGCCGTCGGTGGCGGTCGGGGCGGACGCAAAGGTAACTGAAATACTGGGCGGACGGTTCAAAAAGCGAAGTGCGGTTTGGCAATCACAGTGGGGTAACTACTGATGACGTTATCGAAACGTCACGGGATTTCGTGGACGTTGCATATATGACACACACATGACCAACGGTTTTTGCGTTGCAAACTCAGCAACTAGGTCGCTTTGGGAGGCGAAAGAAATTTCGGATTGGGGGTTTCTCAGCACACACGAACAATGCTGGCTATCTTCAGTTAAAAACTAATGTTAAAGGTGCTATATTCCCTTTAACGAAACCTTTCTTCACTTAATAACAGTTTTAGAGACGCTTATTATTGGTAAATTTAGACAAAAAAATTCCGCCTTACATTACCGAAACTGATTGAAAGTGGCGACATCACGTTGTGCTTGATCTAGATATATCCTAGTTTTGGCATTATCTCCTAGCCTGCCTAGTTTCAACATTCAACCAATCCTGCCTCTGAGCACGATTGGTTCGCCTTCCAGTTCGCATGCATAATCCAGAGGTAGCCACTGTCTCTGTGCCGTCCAGCCGGGCTTCTGCTGCTGCTGCCGCTGCCGCTGGAGCTGCGCGACGGTGGCGGCGGACAGTCTATTTTCGTGCCCCGAGGGATACACGTGGGGTCAGCGAGAGGTCACCGGGTCACGATCGAACCGCGACGCCGGCTACCGCTCGGGACAGTGTCGCTATGGTGGCCAGAAGGCGGTCAGAAGGCGGCCAGAAGGCGGCCAGAAGGCGGCCAGAAGGCGGCCAGAAGGTGGCCAGCATGTGGTCAGAAGGCGGTCAGGAGGCGGTCAGGAGGCGGTCAGAAGGCGGTCAGAAGGCGGTCGTGACGGGAATGGGATATGACCACTGACCAGTGGCTAGAATGGGGTATGACCACTAGCGGATCCAGGGGGGGGGGGGCAGTTTTAAAAAATTGCTTTTTGGTTGGGGTGTGCAGATGAAAGAATTTCTCTTTCAAAAGATGAGAAAATCCCATGTGAAAAGAAATCTTTTTTAGAGGGATAGAAAATTATAACACCATTTTTCTTGTGGCATGTGCATGTTGTATGTTATCAATTGCACCTGTTTTTGACCATTACAAATTATTTTGGATTTCAGACAGATTCGTCCCAGTTTCTCAGGCTCATAGCCGACTGTCCTGGATGAATCCTGTGGATCCTGTATCTCAACTCTTTCTGGCCTGCTGTGAATCCTGGTCCTGTCCTGTGTCATGTCTCACAGGTTAACGTCTCACAACCAGCAACCTGCTACTTAAGATAGATTAACATCTTACAAATGGTCATGTTGGTCATGTTAAATTTATTGGTTTGTCCTGTTTATGACAAGGTGGAGGGTCCACATCACTGCATTACAACTTGACAAGATTGATTATTTATATGTATTCACACATGTGTGAATGTGATGTTGCTACTGTGGATATGATGCATTATGCAAGGAAATAAATTAGTATTACCAACACATATTTTTATCTGGGATGTGAGAAAGGGACACATAGATCAAGATCTCAGCTGGATCCCAGATCCTGACACATGTCTGGTGCAAACCCAATGAACCTAATGAATTTCAATAAAGGGCAGATATAATTGTTTTCTTGGACCTTTTTTGTGATTTTTTAGAGTGAACTCCTAAAACCCAGAGAGACTTACTTTTGACTAGGCGCGAAGGCACCCAGTCAAAAGTGGATGTGTCTGGGGCACCTGGACCCCTTCCCGCCCTGTGGCAATACCCCTGCCTATGAGAAACTTCATTAATTTTCACATGGTATGGTAAAAATCTGATATCCCAATTCAATCCATCTTGGACATTTCATGCTATCAGGATGCAGACAATCCTTTACCTCGACGTCCTGATGCCTAACCTAGTTCAATGTTAACTGCATGTTGTACGTGTGGGTCTTCGCGACTAGTCATGGTATTTAGCAATGAGGTAAGTGTATGTTGAAGTGTTCATTATTTAGTGATTAACTGCATCTAAGCCGATTTATCCACTATGTAGTATGCGTGCAATAGTAGCCACTAGCCATTGAGCCTCAATAATAAAAGTGCAAATATTATGGCTTAGGCACCTATCCCAGTTCAAAATAAAATGGTTCAATAATAATTTCAAAATTTCAATATATATGAACTAATACTTGGTAAAAGTATTGGTGGTTGTCTTAGAACATCTAAAACTCTATGTTCAAGTTGAATATGATACACATACCCTGGTGAAAATCAACTGGGTATATAAAACTTCACCAATACTGCATACTTGCTCAATACCATCTAACACCACCAGATAAGCAACATCTAACAAGTCGCCAAAACAACAATAGACAAAAAACCGGAACAGACCGCAAGGTCGTCATGGACGGAACCCGAAACAGTACGATGCTACTAAAATACCGAAGTGTATGAATGTTGCCGCCCGTTTTTATCTCATCTTCAATTCTCATACCTCGCGCGATCGCTGGCATCCCAACAATACATAACTTTCTCCAAAATGCTAGTTTTCTGTTCAAAATTGTTGCATGAACTTGTTCAGAAATGATCAGCGAACACTACCGTATCAGTAAAACTGAGAATGATTTCGGTCTAGGAGAAAATATATGGAGGTTGCAGTAGGGTGTCGGCTGAGGGTGGGCATCACACCCCATTCTTTTGCGTTGAATACACCCCGGGAGGGGTGCACGCGATGCAAAAAAAAAATATATATGCTCCTGAACTTCAAAGTATGTTAATCCATGGGCATGAGATAATGAACATTTCTTGCGTATTAATCCAAAATTTTGACCCACAATTTATTACGGTATAATTTTAAGCGCGGACTTTGCTAACAGAAGGTGTTGGTAGTCCAAATTCGCTTGAAATCGGTTCATCAATTTGAAGCATTTTGAATGCAATAATTTAAGCCAGCTAGAACAATATTTTTTGCTGATATGACTCGTCGGTATAGCGACACAAAACTATGGCGAACATCCTGGAATGGTATTTATTTTGATCATATGAGGCTACGACTCGTAATGAGCCAGTTCATTTGGGTGGCATTTTGGGTGGCGTTGGGTGGTATTCTCATCTTTCGGAGGAATTTCGCTTCCGGGATGAATCTATGAGACATATGATGCGCAGTCTGATCGATTACAAATGCGCAATTTGCGTGATTCTGCTGTTAATAGAAAAATGTAATATGAAGGGGGGGGGGGGGGGGGGAAAGGGGGGGGGGGGGCGGAGGACTTTTTGTAATGCTTCTAGTAATCTTCTAACAATGCATTTAGATTTTGTGGTGGCTAGAGGTAGGTGGCCAGCCAGGTGTATGGAATTTTGTGTTTGCCTTGTTTGATAATGGTCCAAGACAAGCCAGCAAGTATTGTACAGTACTGAAATGGTAAAGCAACTTGATCCTTTAGCTTTCCTTTTCGTCAGCCCAGCTTACAGTTAACCAAATTTGTTAACCGATGAACTTCCAGGTGATTTGCATTGATGAATGCTAAATTTGTATCCTGAAAAGTCCCACTGACAGTGGGACACTGACTCCGTACGACATTTTATTAAAATGTCGCGAGGGCATTTTATTTCCCAATCAAGTGTTAATGAGATGAGAAAAAAAGATCACAGATGAAAACACAGATGAGAAATTTATTTTTTGTTAGGTGGTATTTTTCCACCCATTTCTCTGAAAATTTAACACTGGGGGGGGGAAGGGGCGTTAGCCCCCCATAATTGCCTGAAATTGACGAAATTTGACATGTAATGCCACTGTAGAGGGAAATATAAAAACTTTTACAATTCATATTTGTCTTAAACCGTTCAGTAAGGTACAAGGAAACCAAATCCGATGAGTTTTTTTCGAATTTGATGAAACTTTTTGAAATTTAGCCCCCCCCCCATGCCCAGGTTCTGGATCCGCCAGTGGGTATGACCAGTGGCTGGAATGGGGTATGATCAGTGTCTGGAATGAGAATGACATAGTCAGTGGGGGAGCGATGTCGCTGAGGCTGACCAGGACTGAGCGATATGGTGAGCGAGCGGGGCTGAGGCAGCTGGTCGGGCGGATGGAGACGCAGTAAGATCTCAGCTGCAGGCGATCGCATTGCAGGGGGAACATTCTAGGGAAACAGTAACACTGCAGGGGGAACATTCTAGGGAAACAGTAGCACTGGGTGGGGAACATTCCAGGGGAACAGTTACATTGGCGTGACATTCGTCACTGACGTCGGGCGTGCGTGTCTCGACGACTCGGCAAACTGATGACAAAAGAATAAGACTAATACAATCAGCGTCTTGGTTCCACTTGTCTTTGTCTTGGTTCCACCTGGAACCGTTCCAGGAGGATATTGCATGTTTGTCAATCAATCAAGTCAAATCAAAGCTGTTATTGAAAAAGCAGCTTTAGCTGTTATTGAAATAACAGCTTTAGAAGGAAAATGCATAGACCATGGACGTTGCTAAACAGTCATTGCCTTTGATGAACCGTGTCTGGCTGGCTTGTGTCGAAATGCCTATGCCGCGTAAATGGGAAGGTTTTGATGTTAACCCGCATCTGTTATGTCTCACATGAAATCGCTTTTAACGCTTTTAATGAGTTGCAGTAGAACTCACAAATAGATTCAAACCAACATGTGTTTGCGTCTCGTTCTCTTCCGTGGTACCTGGAGCTCCGTGTACGGTCTCATGACGTCACTATGACGTCACACAGTACGGCGAACAACACTGACGGCTGGTGCCGAGAGCGATATATGGCGTCAGCTGACGTCACTATGACGTCACACAGTACGGCGAACAGCACTGTGGCTGGTGCCGAGAGCGATATATGTCGTCAGCTGACGGAAGACCATATTTAATGGCCCCCCTGTCATGATCTGGGTCACGGGGCCGGCCGGTGTCTGCAGGGGGGGGGGGGTCGGCAGATCGACTAATATTCTGCTCTGAGGTGAAAATATCGGCCGGAAGTTATCATTTGCGTAATGGCCTGCTTTTTGACTAATTACGGAATCATCGTAAGGAGATCAGGCAAATTTTCATGC
>VOPJ01005141.1:0-14109 GCA_014673585.1 Semibalanus balanoides | reverse complement strand
AATCAGGGCATTCTTCTCCATCATTCTACATACTTTTCCCAAGGTGCTATATTTCCTTTAAGCAAAAAACACTATCAAATTATATAAATACTCAGCATTTGTATTGTATGTCCAGTCCTGATTATAGGATAGTACAAAGACATGTGGTTGAGTAGGTCTGACAATTTGTATCCCTTGTGTCATTAACCAGAGTAGAAATTCCGTAACAAAGTTCACGAAACTTGCAAAAACTCTTAAACTTATTTCATTGCATATGCCTGAATAGGAGAGTGAACGACCACATAATACGCATTATATTGCTACTCGTTGTTAGGTCTATCAGCAGTTGTTAAGGAATAATTTCAAGAAAGATTCTTGAAAGATATATAGACCTAGATCAAATCAATATAGTTGTATTTTGTGCATATTGAATGCAAATGAATTAAAATGTGTTGGTACTCTGCACGAGCACCTTATCCTTCTTGAAGTTAACTTTGCAACGGAAAACCTTCATTCCCTTTTGTTCAGCATCAAGGCAAACCGTGCTGAAATGTGAATGTCACTTTACAGCAGATGTAGTTTGAGTTTCTCCGTAAGCCAAATAAGCGCTAAGTTTACACCAAGAGTGCCTAAATTTTCGGAGGGAGGTTTGATGACACAATTCCAAACTGGCGTTTTCTCTGAGCATCCTGATAATATTTAACTTGCGTTAAGCAACAGCTCTGATTTTTTTTGGGGAGGGGAGGGCAGATGATGTGTGTACTGTGTACCCACTAGAGTTGCAGACTGCTGGTCCCAGCGAGAACTGGTCACGGCCGTGACTGAAGCTGTGACTGGTCGGGCCAGCGCCATAGGGTTAGCATTGCAGCGCCGTGACTGAAGCTGTGACTGGTCAGGCCAGCGCCATAGGGTTAGCATTGCAGCGCCGTGACTAAAGCTGTGACTGGTCAGGCCAGCGCCATTGGGTTAGCATTGCAGCGCCGTGACTGAAGCTGTGACTGGCCAGGCCAGCGCCATAGGGTTAGCTTTGCAGCGCCGTGACTGAAGCTGTGACTTGCCAGTTCATTCCGTGCTAGGCTGTTACAAAATATGTAGGATTTTCTGCACCTCTAATACCCACATTTTGTTCTATCTTTTGCATAATCCCTTTTGTCTCCAGTCTATCCACTCCCTTGTTGACCCAGTTCATCCCCTTTAACTTTTGGCCCCCGTCCTTCGTCTCCCCATTGACCCTGGTCTCGGGCCCCTTCTGACCCCTGTCCTCGCCTTTCCTTGACCCCTGGTCTCGCCCTTCTGAACGGGGCTGTCCTCGCCTCACTTCTGACGCCTGGTTCCTGCGCCCTCCCCCTGGCCCGTCCCCTGGGGCCTCCGCAGACCCTGAACCCTGTTCCCCTGCCGGGCGGCCTCGTGCGGTGGTGTATTGGTTTGTTAATCTTATCTAGTCTAAACGATCCACCTGGCCCCCCGTCCCCTGGCCTCCCCCTATGGACCCGTCCCCTGGCCTCCCCCTGGCCCCTGTCCCCTGGCCTCCCCTGGCCCCTGTCCCTGGCCTACCCTGGCCCCGTGTCAACTGGCCTCTTACCCTGGGCCCCCGTCCTCCGGGGCCTCCACCCCTAGCAACCCTGTCCCTGGCCTCCCCTGGCCCTAGTCCCTGCCTCCCCCTGGCCCCTGTCCCTGGCCTCCCCCTGGCCTGTTTTCCCCCTGGGCTCCCCCCTGACCCTGTCCCTGGCCTCCCCTGGCCCGTCCCTGTCCCTGGCCTCCCCTGGCCCTGTCCCTGGCCTCCCCTGGCCCTGTCCCTGGCCTCCCCTGGTCCTGTCCCTGGCCTCCCCTGGCCCTGTCCCTGGCCTCCCCTGGCCCTGTCCCTGGCCTCCCCTCGCCCCGTCGCGCCTGTCGCCCCTGCGCACCACTCGAATATGAGCTGTTAATTGTCGACGCGTCCGACGTCCACTCGGCCGACGTTAGATCGCCTCGGGCGGCAATCTCGCGGCGCCAGGCCGACACGTGAGGGCGATATGTCAGATTTATCTGCCGGTCGGACAGCGCCGGAGAGGCGCCGACAGGGCCGTTCGCAGCGCGTCGACACGACACAATGACATCGAGACATACACGGAGAGAGGAGCGCTGGAGAGGCGCCATCAGGGCCGCTCTCAGCACACGGACACGCTTCCCACCGAGATCGGAGGAAAATCGCTCCATCCTCTCATCGTCAATTATTTAGGGTCGATGATAGCGCGTGGAGCGAGCACGGTAGATGACGGTGTTAAATTAAATGCTGGTGGTGCTAACCCGGACTGCCCTGCCCTCGACCTGGAGCCGCCACTGCTATGAGGACCTCATAAAGCTGGTGCGTCTCAATCGTCCTCGACAGCAGCTGACGAAAGCAGGCAGCTCCGTCGTACCGGCCACCCGATATTGGAAAATTGAAATGCGCTATTTACGGGCAGCGCTGCTGGAACGACCGGTGTAGGGCCGGCGCATTATTAACGCCCAGCCGATGAAGAGTCCGTTGGCGCTGACGGTCGCAGTGGGCGGACGGCATGTCGTCGGGGCCGCTGGCGAACGAGCGAAGGCTCGTCAGCGACAGGCACGACCTCGAGTGTCGCTGCATTGCTGATTGTGCCTATAGGGGCGTGGCGGAGACATGACCCGACACATACAAACGGGCCGTAAAATGTGGGGCAAATTGAAAAGCCGGCGGCGAATTTGTATTTGCTGTGTATATTGGAACATAAAATAGATCATTCAACACAAGCTATTCCGCACACCAAAAATGTTTGAACGAATTATCCGACAAAGGTTCGAAATAAGATAACTCAAGACATTGGAAGTTTGACATGGAGATGGCACTGCCTCATGTTCGAAAGCTGTTTTCTTGTTATGTCTATAAAATCATAAATATCATTCGATCAGCAACTACACCCTTGCATTAAATCACGACATTCTGGATTGTGCCTGAAGCTGTACCCAAAGTCCAGACTCGCAGTACAGGTAATGAGTCTGAACTCGGTGCCTGCGAGCTGAGGGCTGGGCGAGCTGAGGGCGAGCTGAGCTGATCTGAGTCAGCAGACTCGGCCACGTGTAAGCCAAGAACCACGCTGTGATTGAGTTTGTTAAGGCCATGTATTCGGTATAGAATGTGTGGTGCATGTGCTGTGCTTTACTAGTCTTACGTCCAGTTCGTGTTTTAATATTGCACTATATCTGGGTATAGCACCAGTGGCGGTGCATTTAGTGATTTAACTTTCTTGGAAGTCTGTGCGACTCAACCAAGCATAAAGGCCGTTTCAAAGTCAGTGTAGATTCCTTACGTCTATGGCTGAGCCACGATTCCATCACTTTTGATGTAAATCAGTTATGCTTATATCACATTGCAAATCCGCTCGTATTTTTCCAATAAAGCCAACGTATGCCAGCTCACAAGTTTCATTTTTAACAACTTCCAACCATGATCAAACGCGGCATTGAGTTGGCTTTCATGCAGATGAGCTCCGACATCTCGATTGCAGCATACCACATCTTACATACCCGGTAGGCGGCTATAACCTATTTGCGTCATCACTTGACCTTCCAAGCCGCAGCGGTCACCATTTGCCACAGCGCTGCACGCGAGGAGCACCGAGGGCGGTAAAGGTCTCACCGGAGTCCGGATTGAACTCTGGGGTTCCGCGAACGCTGCCAGCCGGGCCGCAGCCCCGGCCAGCTGCCGGCTCACTACAGGGCCATGTTAGCGGCCAGCTGCCGGCTCACTACAGGGCCATGTAGATATTTTTAAGCAGGCCGCCCCGGCAGCTGCGGCTCACTACAGGGCCATGTTTAGCGGCCAGCTGCCGGTCACATACAGGGCCATGTTAGGCCAGCCCACCGGCAGCCCTTGCCCGGCTCAATCTGACACTGGCCTTTCCTGAGATTGTGGTTTTAGCTGGCTCAGCAGCAGAACTGGCTGGGCTGTCACCGGTACGCTCACGGGTCAGTGGATCTATGGGATAGTGGCCAGGTTTCAGCGACGTGGTTCGAGGTTCTGTCGGCTGGCTCATCCTTTCACAGAGAGACGCCGTTAATGGGCCGACCAGTCCACACGGGTCAGTCGGTCTTGTTCATGTTATGGCTTGCTCACGCTACCAGGTGGCCTATGTTAGACGGGCCACAGTCTGCCGAAGCGACAGCTGGCTACCACAGGACGGACCCACCGCCGCGCTGATTCCCAGTCACATTCAGCCATGTGCGCTCGGTTCACGATTGACAACATATATACCAGGCGGTACCCGAGGTGACAGAGCGTACCCCTGGCGACGCAGATAAAGACTTCGGTATCTGCACACTAGAACGGGAGTGTTGCCGGTAGACTGCCACTTCTGTCCCGTTGCGTTGGAACAAGTTTTGTAGCCGGCACGGGCGGTGATGGCGTGTGGGCGGTGGGCTCGGTAGAAGCGAGGTAGGGCGGTGGGTCGAGTTTGGGCGTGCTGAGGTGTTTGATTGCGGTCGAGGTGTATCGGTATGGGTGTTCCGGTCATGGGCCCGAGTGGAGGTGGTTGGGTCGGGAGTGGGCGCGGTTGAGTGCTGGCGACGGTGAGGAGGACGGTGGTGCCGGTGAGCTCGGTCGCCCGGATGGTGAGGCGGTGGGCGATGGGCGGTGGGCGGTGGGCAGTGGGCGGTGGGCGGTGGGCGGTGGGCGGTGGGCGGTGGGCGGTGGGCGGCGGGCAGTGGTGGGCGGCGGTGGGTGGCGGTTGGCGGTGGTGGGCGGGCGGTGGGCGGTGGACGTTGGGTGGTGGGTAGTGGGTGGTGGGCGGCTACCAGGACCGTTAAAGAGCATCATATTGCCGTCATACCTGTGAACAAGTGCACGGTGCATGAACTGATTATGAAGCCCAGAAGCGACTCGAACCACGGCGGTAGTCCCCAAGCACGCAAAGTAGCGTGACCTTTATCTTTTGTTAGAACTTCACTGCGACCTTCAGCGTTATTTGTCTACAGCAGTGCCAACATTGTAACATCCGGGCTCAATACCTGGAACTCGAAAGTCTGCAGTTATTAAGGTCACGATGCAGGGATGTTAGTCGTATCGAAAGACTTCGCGCATCCGCGTGAGGTTTGGTGTGGCCACGTCCCGACAGTGGCAGAATCATGCCGAAACCAAACGGTTTTGTGCGATGCTTAGTCATCTGACGTATTTGAGTTACACCAATTATGGGGATGATTTGAACGATGGTAACTCTCGGCGAGAGCTGCACCTAGTCTAGAATAGGAGTCACTTTTGCAGGACCTTTAAAATTGGGTTATTTCTCGTGCTAGGGTCCCTCTCAATTGACGCTCCAGTCACTGTAGATCTCAAAGGAGCCACGCTTCGCTGCTGGTTTGATTGTAATATCCAGACTTGTGGCTTCTAATGCTACTTATTGGGCCGATTCAAGCTGGACCACAGGGGAGTGAATTCTCGGAGCCTTCCTAGCTACCAACCACAACAGTGTCCCAAATGGGTCTATCCGATTCTGAACTCGTATGGTTACAAGAGATGTCGCCGAACATCTATAATTTCTAGAGGAATTCGGCTCGGCATATCCGAGTGCTATGATTTGATTTTGCCTCATGAGAGATTTCAATCGGGTCTGATTGGTCTACACCAACTTCATAATGATGCTTCCGGACACCTCCGTACTCTCACTATTCTCACAAGTGATATAATAACACCATTTTATCACGAGTGATGAATTGCGCACTATCTGCTTACGTAATAATAATTTGAGTATCTCTATCGATTTCATATAATTATTGAGGAGACTTCGCAGTGTAGGGTATCAGGTCGTGACGATAAGAGACACGAATATGCCAATATTATATTATATTACTACAAAGGCTATCATTTTATGATTGCGCTATGAATATGTGCAATATCAGAACTTCAAATCATTTATCTGAATTTTGTCTAAAAAACTGAGGCCAGCTGCAAACAATTCGGACAGTTATCCCAAAAATGTCAAATCATATCTAACGGAAAAGTGAAACAGCCAAGATAATAGTCTTGGTTAGTACTTTTTAAAACGCTGTTGGTTATGTATTAGGCATTGACATGCAATTATGATTATCGCTTACTCATTAAAGCTTTTAATTTGCCATTGACACTCCTTACAAAAAAGTTTTGTGTTTAAAGTTATTTTAAATATTTATGTTTGTATGATACGTAGCTGAGCTCGGCTCGATAGATCTCACAGCTCTTTTTCATAAAGAGAAGGTGTGACTATATTAAATCGAAAAACTATCAATTGTGAGATTTAGCTTGAGCGCGATCGACCCAACATACGTCATAAAATAGACAGCGAGTAATTAAATAGCTGAAACGTACTTAATCGAGCGTTGTACAGCCTCTGCTTCGTATAACAGCTTTCAAAACGGAAGTGAATAAAGAAAAACAAACTGATGTTTATATATGCACCAGAGTTAAATTACCCTTCCTATCACGAATCACTAAAGCGGAGAGACACACGCGCTCACAATTATGCTATTGATTTTAAATAAGTCGAAAATACTAATTCAGAAGGCCTGCTACTGTACTTGAAAGGTGTATACGAACAGAGTGTCCACGCGCTCATCAGGGTCAGGTGGAAACCCAGTATTAAGATTTTCCTTGGACTAAATGTATGTTAATAGGGCAACGGTTCTATAAATGGGTTGTGTTATTGTTCGATGTGTTGATGTAATGTGAACTATTGAGAGCAAGGGCCTGTTTGGCTTCGAAAACACCATTGTGCATACACTGCACCATCTCAAATTATGACTGAACATAACTTAAACAACAATTAATGTGTAGGAGGTCAAGTTCGAAAAAAAGAGCTGTTAGTAAACAGCCAAGATCCAATAAGACCATAATTATGCCACATTGGATATAAAATAATTATGATGTCTCTGCGGACTAAGATTGCTTGTGGCACTAACCATTGGCTCGTTGTGAGGCTAGCTTTATGGATTGGATCACCATCGGTGGCAAAGTCAACGATCAGCTCTCGAAATATCACTGATGCCAATTTCAAGCTTTATAATTTAACGGAGCGGAGAATCGGCGGAGGCGGGAGTACGAGTCCTGGTCATATTGAACAAGTATGGAATTATACATACTAACATATTAAGAAATCAGAGTACACAGTACCGTCACCTGAAGCAGCGCGGCCGGACGGCCCGGCCAGAACCATGAAATCGGGCTGTAACCGATCGTCTGGTCAGAGATGACTATATATATTTTTGTAATACTCCCGCATCCTCCTAATAAACCGCATTGACAGCGAGTATTTTCTCACGCCCTGAATCATGAAGTAACCATCGTATGCAATGAGCATCGTGTAATGATTATTTGTACCAGTTTTTTATTCTCCTCATGTGATTGTGGGTGCAGACAATGCCCGCCTCGTTCGAATCGTTGCCCGACGGTCGGGTGTGTAAGAGTAATTGAATTCCACGCTGTAGCTAACGGCTCGACCTTAAGCTAAAAATTTTTGGTGTGAGTTGGAGACCACACCCTGGCATGTTGCTCAGGTCAAACTTGTGGTCACACTGCACGTTCGTATGCACGCCCTTGTTCCGTCCACATAAATTACTTGCTGCAAAACATCAGATAAACATCGTTGCGATATAACGGACCCACTTATTTCCGGGCCCCCAAAACCCACAAAAATAAAGGTTTTGTTTTCCGCTAAAGGACGGGTTCATAACACAGAAGCGTAGAAGAAAAGATCCGCCCGGAGCGAATGCCTTGTACCAACAGATCAGCGCGACGTGGGTTACGTCAAAGTTCCTGGCTTCTACCCTATAACGCAATTCATGATTTACGAACGTATTCCACAATTTAAAATCAATGCTCAGCACCTAATGGGAACGTGAAAGCGATGGAAAAAACAAAATCTGTAAGACCAATGTACCGTCTCTAAAAATGCATGTCACACAATTGGGCTTTTATGCAGTATTTCGCTGTTAAAATCTGGCCTGTAAATATTTTTATTGACTGATTCTTATAATTCTTCATTACACCGAGCCGTTGCTTCAAAACCAAGGTGCTTGAGATAAAAATGATGCTGGTGGCGCTGTAAATCAGCAATAATATCCGATCTGATACACTTTAGGCGACACATGGCTAAATACAGATTGCTAGAAGTGACATGTGATATCCCGAAAATGATTTCTCTTTGACCCAGAGAACATGGAGCTTTTATAAATTGCACACTTATAATATTTTTGCCTTTACATAACCTATATATAGAATCAATTTAATCGTGATTTGAGTATTTCGCGCATCTAACTTTCGCTGAACTGGCTCATAGAATCTATCACACTCGCGAAGAGAATAAATTCAAATGCATTGCTTTGGCACATAGAGGAACCTCCGTATTGGAACGGGTGATAAATTGACTGGGGGTTTTTCGGACTCGCTCGTCCTTGCGCCGCTTAGGAGAGTCTTAACTGTGTCCGTTTAGACAATATAGAGGGAACGTCTAGCGCTGATGCCGCCAAATTTGATTTATATGTTATTGTGGTTCTGTGAGTATTGGTGATTGGTGTCGGTGATGACACCCTGACGCGGGGTATTGCGGTCAATTCTCCGAACGCTCCAGATCAGTCGTGGAATTGATTCAGGAATCGGATTCGATTCCACTGGAATCAAGCACAAGTCTGGATGTAAGACCTTTTAAAATATAGCAAAAGTAGATGATGTGTCTGAAATGTGTTGCGAATCGGTCGCGAAGCTATATAACAGGATATCCAACTCACCTTGTTAAGTATGTCCGTTTAAACATGTAAACCGCTTGCTTGATAATATTTGTCTGAGGCTTTTCTAGCGTGAGCTGATCCTTTCGTTTGAAGTGCTGATATTACCTGCTGCTCCTGTTAATTTTGTGGTAACGTGTGCCCAGAAACTGGCTTCAGGATGAAAACAGCTCAGCTCCGAAATGAGGATGCAAGAGACGTTTAACGAAAAGGTAAGCTGCATATTTTGTTCTGCATAAAACGTTCAATTGAAGCTAAAATATGAAAAAATACAACCAACCACTGCACCGCATCTGCTAGAGGAATGGTACACTACGTAAGTGTTGAGATGTCTGTCTGAGTTATAAGTTGCCTGAGTTATAAGGTGCCTGAGTTATAATTTGCCTGAGTTATAAGGTGCCTAAGTTATAAGGTGCCAGTAAGACTGAGTTATAACCACGGCACATGTATATACTTACCTACCGCATAATTCAGGGCCTCGGCTAAGGAATTCTCACTGGGGGTGGGGGGCAATTCGAAAAAATGATAAGGCATATGATTAAGCAGGCACGTAGCCAGGACTTTCTTCAGGGGGTTACGTCAGTGATATAATAATATTTCGCTCCTCAGTCAAATGTTTTTGACCGGTGTGGGGATCGAGTATGGGATAGGATTGGTAGGATCGAGTTGTCATCAGAATCACATTTTATCTAGTGTAAATTGGTCTGCTCGGGATGCCTCCCCTTAGTTACGTCCTTGATACTCCTTAACATGCATAGGTACTGATATATTTTAAGTATGACAATGCCAAACATAAACGTAAAACAGAAATCAAAAAGTAGAAGAATACACTGGTGAAGCTGAATAAAAACGCTAAGATTAAAAAACGCCATCATCGAAAGTTCACAGTTCACACCTGTGATGTCAATTTGTGAAAACGATTGGGACCGAACAGGAACGGAGCAAAGGGATCCACTGCAGAGACTATCGTGGGTGCCCAAACCCTAAGCCCAACCCAGCCGCAACCCATGAACACCCAGCCTAGACCCAGACCAGACCCATTCAAATTCATAATATTGATACCCATGCCCATTGGGGCCCATTCGGATAAGGCAGATAAATATTTCACAAAATTCGCAAACCATTAACTCCTAAAATTTGACTTTCATAATATTAACGAGAAATAATATTGGCCACCTGTTTTGTTGCTTGATTTGAACTATCAAACACTTTCGGTCAACATTATCATATTGGGATCAGAGCCTAGGATCAGACATGGTTTAAAAATATTCTGCCCTATTACTTACCACGATTATGTTGTCATATAATGCCAAAGTGTATTTTATCGTGTCCTATCATCATATACAAAATACGCTGTTTAAGCATCGGTTGTCAAGTAAAAAATACCCTAGCGACATTATTCCAAAATTGCAATACCCGATGCCGCCCAGAACCCATGAAAAGTAAAAAAAGCATACCCAACCCAGACATTTGGAAGAATTGAGTGGGCACCCATGGGTGCACCCAGCCCATGATAGTCCCTGATCCACTAGCACCATGGCTTTACCAATACAACTAAATTAGTCGAACATTATCATATTTCCTGACCGAAGATCTAAGCATTTTAAAACAATTTTTAACCCAGATCCTGCCGGTGATCGGCGATAGCTTAGTCGTGCCAGGGGAGGCATATGACAACCCCCGCCAAAAAAAGAAAAAATCGGCTTAAATGGAGATTAGGCAGAATCAACAAATGTCATTACTCATGAAATAGTTTGTCTACATTCATGTCGAATTTGTCACATCGCTCAATCAAAACTTTACGAAGGAGAGAATCATTGCTTCGCCGATATTCCCCCGGTTTCGTCGTGTGGTGTGATAAAGGTGGTTTTGGGTAGGCTACAGGCTACAGGCTACACATGTTCAAAAAATCCAACTAATTTTTTAGAAGCTTGATTTTCCACGGATCACTGTGCTGAAACCATGGTATATGTATGTGTCAGATGTCTGATCTAAGGCCAGAAACAAGAGAGAGCCAAGAACTGCAAAACAATGTTTTTGCGGTGAAGTCCCCCAACAATATCAAACAACAAAGCAAATCCATCGTGTTTTGCTTCTTTATGAATAAATGAGTGAAATAATTAGCATTCTTTCTTAAAGGATTCTTAGCCTTTTAATTAAGATTTACATCAAGTATATGCTGATTTCAGGCAGTTTTGGGGCTTTGACCTCTTAGCCCCCTTGGATTACCATTGGCCAGAAGACATTGAGAGATCCGAAAGCATCTTTTGGGGGCCAGACTCAGCTTATGGAGGCGCTGAGGGCCACGCCGAACGTATATAAATTGACACCTGTATTCCGCGCCAATTTCGAAGCGACGCGACGCAACAAGCGGCCGTCCTCAAGATCCGTCCGCCCTCCATCCTCCGTCCTCAAGATCGGAAAAGCTACGCTAGGTGCTGTATACGGCGTATTATTGATTTTAAGTTGAAAACATGCTTCATTGACACCCTTATCTATCTTACAGATCAATAGATATAACGATACAAAGAAATTGAGTCTCAAAATTCAAAAATATTCGAAAAAATGTCACTATATTTCGGCAGAAACCTTCATCAGGTGACCTGATGAAGGTTTGTGCCGAAATATAGGGACCTTTTTTCAAATATTTTTGAATTTTGAGACTCAAGTCCTTTGTATCGTTATATCTATTAATTATGTCAAGTCTCAAACAAGGGTTAACCCTCGCCTTACGGGGAGGGGGCCTGACAGGCCCCCCCTGAGGTTTTTCTTAAAAACGTTCTTACGCATGGACGCACATTTACATTTCTGAAATTTGTAGTAGCTGAGTTTACAACAATCTTTACGTATTCCGTTAAAATTGCTCTCAATACTTGGTCGATAATTTTTGAAGAATAATGACGTGTTGATGAACGTCATGTTCGTAAAAAACGGTCAAACTATTGCATACAAATCATAGAAAAGGAGAGATTGCAGCAAAGAAAAAAATCATTAATGACGTCACAAATGTATTGTCTTTCAAAGGAAATTTTCCGGAAATTCAATTATTTTGTTTTTTGACCCCCCAAAAAAAGTCAAAAAACTGATTTGTTGGGCGAAATTCCCCACCAAAATCGAAATTTTCCAAAGATAACTTAAAAGCTCGGAATATATGTGAGATAACGATAGTTTGGACGATTACCCAAAACCAAATTCAACAGTAATATCTCAATTTTTGACTGAAGTGATGGCTTCCTATGAAATAAATTTATGACCCTCAGTTTTAAATTTAACTTTTTTTACTTTGTTTTTGACCAGATGTATCAAATACATAACTTTTTTTGTAATCAGGGAGAAAAACTGGTCTTGGGAAACATGCGTTCATCATTTACCATTAATAACACTTTCTAATTTTGAGGTTTCTGACCGTTTTTCCGACGCTGATCGAGTCGAGGTTGCTAATGTTAATCGCCCATAGCAATTTTCCGTCTCTGCGTGACGACTTTCCTTTCCTAAATTAACGAATAAAACATCGAATATTTCAGGATAGCTAACAACGACCACCACCCACATTTTTGGACGCTAACCAAATCAATTATATTTATAACTTTAACAGTTACGACGGACAGAACCAACCGCTATTTTTGGACCGTGGTCAATTTTAGGTTATTCACTTGACCTGGAAGGTCACCCGATGACCTGAAACCAAAAAATGCTACACCATTAGATTCCTTACATGACAGGCAACATGCTGGTTTTTACGGCGGTGCTCTATCTTGCTTGGTTTGGAAGTTAGCAGGGGAGGCCTGTCAGGCCCTCCCCCCGTACGGCGAAGGTGAGAAACGGGTTTAAGTTTAACCCCTCCCCCCGTAAGGCGAGGGTTAAACTTAATTAATTTTACAGATCGTTCAATCGTATGTATGTCTTTAACGAATATTTATCCCACTAGGGGGACACAATTTGGTCACTAGAGAGGGAACCAGCATTCTCTGTAGGGGGAATGCACCCCAACAATTAACATGCTATCTGCGGCTATGCAGTATCTACCTAAAGTAAAAAAGCGACGGGTGACTGAAGGAATTTTTTTAAAGGCTAGTGATGCGTCATTATATAGTATTCTAGTGCCCGCTCGTGACGAATTAACTCAGTTTCACTGAGGGGGCAAATCGGTTCCACTGGGGGGGGGGGTAATTCACTCCACTGGGGGGGCAATCCCCCCCCCCCAGTACACCAGTTACTCTCAAGCCCGCCGCATAAAGCGTATGCCGAAAACATTGCATTTCCACGGTAGAACGTGGCGTGGTGTTGCCCTTGCGTATAAGCCAGCGGGCAGCGAGGCATACCAGGCTTGTTGCCATGTTTTTTTCTGTGCATTACTTTTGCCATACTTATCCTTTGAAACATTTAGCATAACCGAACGATGCTAGTATATAGATATTTGTGATAGAGGCGTTTTGTGAAAACTGCATGAGCGCAGCGTGTGCAGTAGTTTTGGAAAACGCCGAAATCACAAATATCTACAATCTACATACACAGCAGAGTTCGGTAAGTCTTTTATCATATGTCTCAGTATGTTTTTTAGCATTAAGCGCGAGTGTGTGGTAAAAGGTTTTCAGCTATCAGAGAATCAATGTCGCAGGTAAATTGGTCAAAGCTTTCGGCCCTCTAGGCAATTATATTTTACCAAGCTTTTTCACGCAGTTTCCAAAACGAAGGTAGACATATGATAAAATAAATATCACACTCATGCCAATATAATTTCTTTATGACCTCGGTCGTTGTTGGATTTTCCAGGATAATTAGACAGATAGTATGGATATATGGTAGCAGTTTTATATCGGCATATTTGGCGCTTATTAGACATGCAGTTATTTTATTGCATTAGATACTGTATTTTTCCCTTAACCCTATTACTGTCGGGGGGGGGCCGAATCGGCCCCCCTTGAGGTTTTTCGCATATGGGTCATTTCACTTAACTCAACTCAGAATCTTTCAAACTGCTGCTTTTCCAACATTTCGTGTGCATTCGAATGGTGTACTTTTTTTCAAATTGAATTATTAGGAGGGGTTCCAGGACAGTTATTTTGGGCGTGGTCGCCGTTTCACACAAAATCTGTTTGACGTGAGTTAAAGCACTCATGGCAGAGTTGTTGTTGAAGAGTTAGTGTTAGCACAACAGAATCGGTAGAAGAATTTATTGTTTTTTCAGATGGCTATCTCAAAATTTCAAAATTTTGAATTTTGAAATCCAATTTTTTTTTGAAAAACTTATTTTTTTTCACAAAATGGTGTAAGTTTTTTTGTTTTCAGGACGTTTAAAAAACTGAATCGTATGAGAGAGAAAACATGCCAAATAATATGTGTTGAAAGTTTCAGGGTGATATCTAAATATTTGATGACCTG
>VOPJ01005140.1:0-14105 GCA_014673585.1 Semibalanus balanoides | reverse complement strand
CTCAAAACCCTATGTTAAAGGTGAACTATTCCCTTTAACGTAGCGAATGTATTCTTCAGCCAAACCCATTTTTCGATCTGCTCTATAAACCTGCTATCCCAGTTCAAAACCACATGATAAAGGTAAACTATTACCTTTAAGACAAACAACTGGGCCAGTCTGGGCCCTTCCAAAACTGCACTAAACTAAGGAATATGATTAGTGGTGTACAATACCGAAAACAATATGTCAGGGCCCTCTCAAATAAAATATATCTCCTATAAAATATGAGAGCAACCGCAGTCTTCCCAACTTTCTGAACGATTACGGCGAGTGACTGAGTAGTTATGAGTGCATAATCTGATGTATTTTCGTTAGAGCCGTATTAATTGTTACTGGTTGAATATATTTCGGTAAGGAATCACTTACCAATAAATCGAGTGAGCGAGCAAGCTCATACAACTGGCAACTTTACCAGATGCTAGGAAGTGAAGTTATGAGTAAAATCAGTGAGGTCTTAAATAAAGGCGGTGAGCGAGCTTTTTCAGTTACACTGGAAGGTAATTCAGTAAACTGACAGTGAGACGTGCAGTACAAACAGTAAGCTGAATAAATATACCCTATTATGTTTAGGCTTAAAGGGACACTCCCACCTTTAAAAATGTGTCAAATGTACGTCGTTTGTGGTGCAAAATTGAGTGAATGCTGCTGAACACGATTATGACATTTGTTTCTCACAACAGTGCTCATTTAGTTAAAAAATCAGTTTTAATTTATTTGGGCTGATGACTCATATGAAGGAAATTTTTGGAAAAAATAAGAAAACCTTCACGCCTGCCATAAGTAGGACTATGTATGGCTAATGTATGGCTCAAAGGTAAAAAAGTCGACTTGTAAATCAACATTTAGTAAATGAGAGACCTACGACAAATCGGCTCAGGGCCACCGATTCAAATACATTGGGGACTGGGGATGTTACAGATGTCAAAACCAACTCCGAATTTCTCTGTAATTCGACCTCAGTGGTTGTTTTAACTTATACTATACATAATAATGCCAAGCACGCAATGCTTCTCCCAACTCAAATCTTATGTTAAGGTGGGACAGTCCCTTTAAGAACAGTGCTTCCCGAATATAGATGTTCTATTCATTGTTCCCATTCATTTGTTTGATCATTAATGCAATATTGGATCAACCAGAGATAACATCTAATTGAGTTGAGTAGTCATCTAGTCGATCGATAGCAGGCGCGGATCTAGGGGGCGCTCAAGGGTGGAACTTTATATCTCTTTGGGGAGAGTCCGAGCCCCCCCCCAATAATGTCAAATTTTTATATTAGGCCTATGGCGTTGCATGGTAAGAATGGAGTTAAATTTTAACTCCATTCTTTTTAACATTTTAACTGTTAAAATCTATCAAATTAACATTAGGGCCCCCCGGCCGATTGTATAAAGTTCCGCTTGTGGGGGCGCTAGCTCCCCCCCCCCCTTGAGCCGCGTAGCGCCCATGTCGCGCCCATAGGGCGCGCCCGGAGGGCGCAACTTTTTGCATGTGACCCCCCCTGACCGAAATCCTGGATCCGTGCCTGGATACTAAATAAATGACAAATATATCGAACTGCATTGAATGATACAAAATATCATCATGAATTTCAAACCGTCTCCTGATTATAGATTTTGCCTTTCTCGGTCAGCTTTGGCCAATCAGAGCGAAGGTGCGTGAAACAGAGTGCGCGGTGGCTGCGCAGCTGCTGTAGTCGCTTCAGTGAAATAGCGTGCACTGGATAGGTGGGGAGCGCTGCGATGCGACCAATCCGCACGGACACTGAATCGGCTGATAAAAGTCATCCGGTCACCCACTGTCGAGGCCTGACAGCAGCTGGTATCCGCCAGTAATACTGAAATGCGGACTTCGGGGGGAGGGGGAGGGAAATGTAGTGCAATGCCCCAAGCCTAAGGAAACCGTTACATTTGTGTAGGGCCAGGCCCTATCAGGTCTGTGAAGTGTGCATTAATTGCTGCGGTTCATTGCTGGTCGTAAGGCTGGTGTCAAATTGTTATATGTGTTATTAGAAGTTATTTGTATTATACCTACTGTTTATATTATTAGGTAGATTTAACAGGATTGTACCTACTCGTTGATTTGCAACAGTAATTGCCAGCATGTCGAAACATAGGCCTACTAAGTGCTAAATATAATAAATAATAGGTACCAAACACCTATATACCTACTAAACACGAAATATAACAAATATGTAATATGTGCAAGTACCTATTACCTATTTATCATATGCCAAGCAATGCAAAAATCATTAGCGCGTGTGGTATTTTCTGCATTGCATTAGGTATTCACTGGCATACCGCACTGGCGGTATGCCATAATACTTACCAAACTCTGGTAAAAGGTAAAAGACTTACCAAACTCTGCTGTGTATGTAGATATTAGCCGTTTTCACGATGGACTATTTTGCGCGAAATGTTTTAAAACATTTTAAAATGTTTTAAAATGTTTTAGTAGTAGCCGTTTTCAACGAATGGACTAATTTGGCGAGAAATGTTTTAACCCTCACCCTTACGACCGTAGGGCGAGGGTTAAAACATTTTTTTTTCGCGAATTAGTCCATCGTGAAAACAGCTACTACTAAAACATTTTAAGATTGTAAAATGTTTTAAAACATTTCGCGCAAAATAATCCATCGTGAAAACGGCTATTTGTGATCTCGGCGTTCTTTCAAAACTCACTGTCGCTGCGCTCGTGCAGTATTAAAAAACGCCTCGATCACAAATATCTACAAACCTGATACCAGCATCGTGAATATTTCCGTGACCTAAAATCACTAATGCGACCACATGTGGCAAATACGGCACGCCATAATGTCTCGGAAGTGCATGTCGATCGACTGAGAGGCTCAATATCAGCTGCACTTGCTGGAATTCCCCAGCTACCTATGGTATGAGAGGTTTTGCGCAGTTCGCATTCCGCTGTGCGGGATGACCTCGACATCAGTGTGATGCTATCATAAGATTTTCTAATCGCAGGCCCGCCCGGACAAGTGCAACCTTAGGTCGCTGAATACCTGTGTGAGTGGCGTCCCCTGTTCGCCTCGCTGAGCTGAGCACCGTGTATGTATACCAGTAGCAGGTAGAGCCGGCTCAGGTGGCGGCCGAATTCACATGTCAACCCCCTCCACCCCCCCTGTTCTGGCATGCGGGGAGGGGATGGGGGGTGCGGGCGGGTTCGGTTGCCGCGCCGCCGCGCCGGACGGGGGCGGAGGTGGCTGATCAGATTGCATGGCGCAGCGGTGCGGCGGTGGCGGCGCGGCAGCGGCGCGTGTGGCGCAGCCAGCCCCAGTTCAGTCGGCCGGGGGCCCCCGCTGATCCGGGACCGTGGCACGACCACGACAGACGCTGAGCTCGGACCGACGCCTGGCTAACCAGATAGCCGCGTCATCTCCATCAGCAAGTCGTCAGGTCGTCTGTCGTGGTATTCATTCATCGAACTGTTTTGATCGCTATGGACTGGTCGTTTCTCACTACATGAGTTGCTAGCTAAGTGCGAATTCTAGCTTTGAAGCTGTCAGCCAGAGCGGAGCCTACAGTGACGAAGACGGACCATATAAGTCGCCGCCGCAGGATCGCGGTGGACGCTCGGGTCACTGCGCAGCAGGATCGTGGTGAACGCTCGGGTCACTGCGCGGTGTCCAGTGAGCATCGCGTCGGGTCGTGGCGTGACTTCCGAGGCGGTCGCCGACTTGTTTGAGACGGCGATTGGGATATCTAGCTCAGCTCGACTCAGCCCACCATGCGGTTACCGGGCGCACTGCTGGGCCGCGCTGAGGGCCTCCTCGGCGACAAACGAGGCAGGGAGAAGGAGCGCGAGCGTCGCGATCGCCGCTCGGCGCCGGCCAGCAGGAGCGGCCGCAGCAGAAGCGGCAAGAGTCGGAGCAGCCACCGGCGCAAAAGTCAGCGGAGACAGCCCGGAGAGAAGGTGAGGAACGCAGGAGCCAGCGGAGACAGCCCGGAGAGAAGGTGAGGAACACAGGAGCCAGCGGGAACAGCCTGGAAGAGAAGGTGAGGAACACAGGAGCCAGCGGAGGACAGCCCAGAGAGAAGGTGAGGCAACACGAGGAGCCAGCGGAG
This sequence comes from Semibalanus balanoides, assembly GCA_014673585.1. NCBI lineage: Eukaryota > Metazoa > Arthropoda > Thecostraca > Balanomorpha > Balanidae > Semibalanus > Semibalanus balanoides. The sequence goes on along the minus strand of VOPJ01005140.1, from coordinate 9,987 downwards.
CAGCCCGGAGAGAAGGTGATGAACACAGGAAGCCAGCGGAGACAGCCCGGAGAGAAGTGAGAATACACCAGGAAGCCCAGCGCGAGACAGCCCGGAGAGGAAGGTGAGGAAACACAGCGAGCCAGCAGCTGACCAGCCCGGAGAGAAGGTGAGGACAGCAGGACCAGCAGAGAAAGCCCGGAGAGAAGGTGAGGAACACAGGAGCCAGCGGAGACAGCCCGGAGAGAAGGTGAGGAACACAGGAGCCAGAAGTGACAACCCGGAGAGAAGGTGATAAATACAGGAGCCAGCGGTGACAGCCCGGAGAGAAGGTGAGAAACACAGGAGCCAGCGGAGACAGCCCGGAGAGAAGGTGAGGAACGGCGACCCACCGAGCGTATATCTAACCGCACCATGCGTCTCTCGGTATTCGCTGAAGCTGCTCATCAGACTCATCATGCTCGGTTCTGGGCCAGCTAAGGAACAATGTTTTCAAAACGATTCTCCAAAATGTTGGCAGCTTTAAGCAAAGTAGTATTTATGCAACATATGGACGTGGACGTCGCCATCGGTGACCAGACCCGACTGGCCACAGACCTGACCATGACTTCCTCCAGACCTGACCAGACCTGACCAGACCTGACCATGACTTCCTCCAGACCTGACCATGACTTCCTCCAGACCTGACCAGACATGACCAGACACCTGACCAGACCTGAACGCAGACCTGAACCAGCCTTGACCAGACCTCTGACCAAGACCTGACCAGACCCTGACCAATGACTTCCTCCCGTACTGACCAGACCTGACCAGACCTGACCAGACCTGACCAGACCTGACCAGACCTGACCAAACCTGACCAGACCTGACCAGACCTGACCAGGACCTGACCAGGACCTGACCAGGACCTGACCAGGACCTGACCAGGACCTGACCAGGACCTGACCAGACCTGACCAGACCTGACCAGACCTGACCAGACCTGACCAGATCTGACCAGACCTGACCAGACCTGACCAGACCTGACCATGAATATGCAACGGTGAAGAACTGGCGCCTGTGCATTAGCGGCTTATACATATTGCATACTAAGCTTGATGTTATAACATACTTTGTAATTTAACTATAAACTAATTTACTGTGGCTTGTTGCTGGAGTACGTGGTGTTGTATAAGATTTGATGTGCAACTTTGCATCTCTATTCGGAAAGATGGCTGCTGCGGTCGCTCGAGGGCAAAAGGTGCAGTGCGAGGGCAATAGGTGCAGGGTCGAGGGAGTGTCTGGGAGCGTCACTCAGCTCATTGTCTAGCCCGGACTGTTAGTGGAGACCAGAGGAATGTATGGTATGCACAGGTGCTCGGTTCATGGTTCTTCTGTGGTTTCATTTTCCACCATGAGCGGGTTGCTTGCCGATAAATTATAGCAGCGATATTGATGTTTTTTACAAGATACAGGACAAGTTCATAGCAGTACTGTACTTCTGAGACAAAACCGGTCCAGGAAAATGTATTTATTAAGTATATTTATCAATTAATTTGTTTGACCTTTAGTGACCTGGGTTTGATTTTTGATTGACTTTAGCTTAATTAAGTCAGGTGGTAAAATGAGTATTGATTTCGAGCTATACACGTAAAATAGTATGAATAACACGTGTTGCATGACTTTCGTAATTTTTTTTGGCATACTGACCTTATGTGACCTGACCTTGATCTTGAACTTTTGCAAACAATCCTCTAAAGCTCATGCAGGATGTGTATTATACCTTTGAGAGTGCTCTGGGTGATCATGGTTACAACCAAAGGCTTTCAATGGAAATTATGACCCATAAACTCAAATAGCTAGATTGTGACCCTTGACCTGATCTGTGACGTCACCAGTGACCTCTAGGGCAACTCAAAATAGTTTAACGCTTACGACATTTCCTCGGATATCGATAGCCGTTTGAGTCAACGCCATTGTCTCGTTGGTTCCGAAGATACAAGGGGGCTAAAAAGCCCCCTCCCAGTGAGTCGTGTTACAGAAAATACCCCCGTGACCGCCGGGTTAATGGACATGCAGGGTGTGCCAGCTATGTCTGCGCATTTGCCAAAGCTGTATATGACAGGGTTTCGGATTCATTACCGATTTCGCGGACACGGATGTAAAAAAATATTCACTCTCCAGTTTTCAACCAATCTAGACAAACTTGACGTCAAAATGTTGGAATGTATGTGGACTTGCATTTGACATCCTCACAAATTGCATATATTCACTCTGAGTATTAATAATTCAGCGTTAAATACGAAAAATGAGCAAAAAAACATTGTTTTGGTTAAAAAATATTTGATCGTCCAGATTCGAAGGGCCGTAGCACTACAACCATACGCTTGGCGGAGTTCGCACTATGCTCATTCTCTTGTTCATTCAATTCACTTTCAGATCAATCATCTGGTTTAATTTACTTCTTACATTTGTACTTAAGACGGCTGCATTGGATCTTAAGCCGAACCGGCACTTCAGAGTAAAACTGTATTGTCTAACATAGGTCCAATTTATGTAAACCTATGGTTCTCCGTAAGACCATCCTATCTACATCTCTTGTCCGGGATTATTATATAGCATAAAATTAATCATTGACGGATGAGCATACAAGCATCAAAGAGTCAAAATTGAGTTGCCATTCTGGCTATATCCTGAACTGCTGAGCTATATGGTGTGGCAATGATGATTTCGTGCTCGCAGTGTTGCTGTCGATCATTTAACTTGTAAAAAAAATCTCCTCGTGTTAAAAGGCCCAGCAGATTACTGTATCAAACAGCGGTATTAATTCTTCGACTATGAACAACATCCAATTTAGTTATTGGTGATATCATTGAACCTATCCTTGTCTCATCTTATTACCTTGTTTTTCCACTGCCGAATATACTGCCTCGTAAAATGTGTATTTATTTTTACTATAGTACCGCCGCGCTGAGCGAAAAGACATGTGATTAGGCGTAAACCTTAAACACTAGGGGATAGGGAGAATAAAAAATAGTTGGCGTCATGCTATTTTTGATTTCCAGATTCCGACTTCCTCAATGAAAAACTGGCCTCCGGACCATGATGTTCTTATTGTGTAAAAGCAATGGTGCACAAAACACAGATTTTGGGCTTGGTTGTGGGCACCGCGAACCGGTCAGATCCGAAACCTTGTCATATTTAACCTGCATGCGGGGAGCATGTCTTTCACTCTTGGAGGCATTCTGGAGTCTAAAACAACGTGGCTGACAAGTTGCATAATGTACACGAGATGTGACCCCAAGGAACAATGTTTACCTTTGACTTTAGTTAGCCAGTGATAGGCTGTGTCGCCTGAGTCTTGAGAAGAGAATAGCACATTGCAGGTCAGTAGCCCCGTTTAGGATTAGGACTGTAACGTTAACATTTATGACAATCAAACTGTAACGTGGCATTCCGTTCAAAGGAAATCAGCCTATAACGTGACACATCTAAGCTTGGTCGCCAAATTTACTAAACCCATGCAATGCGAATCAAATCTCCTAACCTCACTGCAATTGAAATGGGATTACAAATGTCCTTCGCTCGTGGAAAATCGCGTAGAATTGAAACTAGTTTCATATAACTTGGATAGAAATAGGGAATCGAGATGCATCGAACTTAGATAGAAAATGGAATCGATTCAGCTCAAGGGGAATTAAGTGCAAGTGTCACAAAGCTAAATATTCGTTTTTGCATTTCGATTTGGTGTTAACAAATACCTTAACACCATTTTTGGTGTGTTATTATTTTCATTATAAGTTGATGCCATTTTAAAACGTGAATACTTTACATGAGCAAGAATGCTTCAAAAGTCAGGTGTCCAGTTATAAGGTAATTAAAACTATTGCATGGATTTAACTCATTAGCATACCTTCTGCTTCATGTCATCGGCCTGAATGAAAAATAAAGGTGAAAAGCAACTCATCTGTGCATAATGCTTGCATTCAACCGCTTTCTTTCATTCATGAATTTAGATTACAGTTGATGCCTGGCCGTTATTTTTGACTGCATCCTCATGCCCCAATACCTTAACTGTGATTCATTCATTGATATACTTTAATGAGATGGTAATGCATCGTTTTAATACAACTTCCTAGTTAACAATATGCACAATGCATATGCCCGAATCTATAGAACCAGTCAACACAAATTGTCACGAATTAATATCAAATATGCATATGATTAATCGTACTGCTGCCATGTAGTTGCGCTTTGAATAGATACTGATATCGAATAGATACGGACTTAGAAGCTATGCTGACAATACAAATGTCAAAAAGCAGCAGATTCATCCATTTTTGCATCTGTAATAATGACCCGTGACTGAAAATTCATAAACAGACATATGGTGACCTGTTTAGTTCAGTCGGAAATGGGGCGGTCTGCGGAGTGGCATAACCCGGGTTCGAATCGGAAGGCGCCTTTATATTTGTATCGGAGGGCACCTTGGGAGGTATATGGAAGAGCGCCTTTGGAGGTGTGCTCGAGGAGTACCTTAAGAAGTGTATAAATGAGCGCCTTTGAAGGCATGTGGGAAAGTGTTTTCAGAGTTGTATTGGAGGTCACCTTTAAAGCTATGTGGGAGGGCACCTTCAGAGGTGTATCAGAGGGCGCTTCTGGAAGTATTTGGAAGGGCGCTTTGAAGGTATGCGGGAGTGCGCGTTTGGAGGTATGTAGGAGAGCGCCTTAGGAGGTGTATCGGAGGTCGCCTTTAAAGGTAGAAGAAAGGCGCCTCAGAGGTGTATGGGTAATGGGAGCGCACCTTACGGCGCCCTCCGCTGGATGTGAGGCGCATTTCATGAACCGAAGGAGCCTTCGGCACCATCAGTGCATACGGGCGCATTCGACGCCTAAAGAGGCGGGCATAGTGTAGCGACCCCCTGAATACGCACCTGTTTCCAGACCGTTTCAGTCGCTTCGCCGATCGATAGTTGCTCGGAGCAGCTTGCTCCTGACCTGCGTAGCTCGCGGTTGTTGGTGCAGTCGCAGAGATCGAATGAAGCCAGACGCTATGCGGACTATATTCCAGATTTTGAGTACTTCAAACATTCGTCACCTAATTTTGCCGTTTGACTAGAATGATACACAATCGTGTTCCAGAGATCCATTAACTGAAAGGCTGGAACAAATTGTGTCTTCAAAACAGTGAAGTAGTTATTGTGATAGCCATCCTTTAATGGGACATTATAGTTATTATTCAGCACTTGGCAGTTTTTTTTTCTGAACGCACAGGTCAAATGATTGTATGCAACTCATGCAAAGCATCTGATTTCAAAACTATAAGCTGCTTAACTTAGTTCCGTCTACGATATTCTTGTCATAATTACTATACATCACTATAACGCTCAGATAACCAAAAGACTATAGCTTTGTGCAAGGGCAGCGTCACCTTCAAAAGTAAGGGGGGGTAGGGTCATTTTGAAGCCGATTCTGTCCATGCAACGTCCATAGGCGTAATGTAAAAATCCGAAAATGTTGAAAGGACGCGTCCCCCCGTCCCCGCCCCTTTGGCGCCGCCCTTGGCTTTGTCATATCATTTTTTATATTATCCGATATACTGTTGATCTGATATAGCCTCTTATTTATGGGCTCTTCATCATATTAAATATTATCTGCAAATTAATTAGTTTTGTCTAATATTTAATTTCACTTTTACTTATACGCTTAAAAAGGATTCCGAGAAAACATGTCCATAAATGGCATCGCGCTTTTCTTAAAATCGTAAACGCATACAATAGTCACATAAAGCATACCACGGTCCGTTCCGATGATTTAAAATCCTTGCATGTTCCGTACTCCCTGCCTCTATAGCCGTTCAGTGTTCATGCTCTGAGAATATCACGCGTCGGTCCGTTTGACGCGTCATTGTTTCGGAATGTGTTCCCTGAATAACCCGAGGTCTAATGGCCAGTTCAGCTAGCTGTCAGAACTATTGTCTAACCCAATTGGTTGCTAAGCGCCGTCCCGTGTCCCACTTCCAGCATGTCCTCAAATACACTATCCATTATTGAATACACTATCATCGACACTAGCCAACATAAGATCGATCCACTGTGTGTCAATTATAATCATGTGCATTCCGGCCGGGCCACTCAAGTGTTAGCTTCTTGTGCGGAAGCGCAGTCGCCGGCTCGCTTCTTGTGCGTGCGTTACAGTCTCCATGGCTACCGGCCTGCTTCCAACGATACCGTGTAATACTTTCGGGTTCCGAGTCAATACGTCAGGACAGACTGCGGGAATCGCAGCTAAACGTAATCATCACCGTCTTCTCAAATGAGCGTCCGCGTAGTAGCATAATTACGTCAAAGAATCCTTGGCACCGGTGTCGGCGCGCTGAGCGGCCGGCCCGCTCGGCAGCGGCAGCGTCCGCTTCTGATAGGGCCAGCTCGCGTGCTCAGGGTCGAGCTGGCAGACACTGTACCCGAGCCTCATCAACCTGTTCGCCGCGCGGTGCGGCCGCGGCGTGCATACCTTAGTACCAGGTGAGCCCGGCCCAGACATGCCCGCACTTTGGCGGCGAACAATACCGCCCGGCTCTCGGACGCCAGACATGCGTCCGGGATGACTATCGACCGGCTCCATCTTACCCCCGTGAGGAACCATCCATCCCGGTCGGTACCCTTCGGTGCCGCCGGCTCAGGGGGCGACCTTGGCCCGCCAACATAACACGCCGCCAACTCGACCTGCCAGAGACGGCCTCCGTGCGGCGTCTGGTGGTGCGCCATGTTGGCCGACGCCGCGACGGCCTCAGAGTCGAGCGCGAGTGACCCGCGAGTAGCTCTCCTCCGCCGAGACCGAGAGGCACCCGACCGCGAGCCGACGCCGCCGACGAGCGCGAGCGTGTGTGTGAGTGTGTGTGTGTGTGCGTGTGCGGGCTGATGCGTGAGCGCGTGCGTGACCGTGCAGGCGACCATCGTGGATTGTGTGCGGGGATGCGGGGTGGCTGAGATGAGGATGGATCCGGACTCGGCGGGCGCGCAGGTGAGCGGTGGTGGCCACCAGCGGACAGCGGGCCGGTCAGGCGTGCTGGCACTGTTTGGCTTCGTGCAGCTGCGTCTGGCCAGTGATGCGTCACTGCATGCACGAGGATCCAGCGCAGTAGTCCGTGAAGTGCATAGACCGCAGTTCGACGCACGTGCACACCCATGCACGTTGCACATGTTACCCTTCACGCTCGTATACCTACGCATTGGAGCAGGTGGCGAATGGCGGGGCTGGGTGTTCATGGCATTATGATAATCTGGATTTCATGTTTTAATGATGCAAGTTAGGGGAAATGTTACCAGCATCTAAAACAGCATTTAAACTAAGCCATCGGTCTAGAAGAACAAGACTCGAAGCCCCTGATTGTAAGGTGTGACTTGCGGAGTCATTAATGGAAAATAGTTGTGGTAACCTTGATTTCTGAAAGAAGAAAGGCTGACCAATCAAAGCTTGTATTAACTATCATGTTGCAAATGCTAATTTTATAGCACGTGAAAGTCAAAACCAATAAGTACATTGTATGTTCCAGAGCGATTTTGAAATAAAATGTTAACACCAGTCTTGCCTTACTCTTTAAACAGTGAAAATGCTTCGTTCATAGTAGTCACAAATACCTATAATAAACATTCCACTTGCGGAGTTTTATATTACGTATTATGCACATTAAAAGCACACATACCATCGCCTTGCTCATGCAAGCTCAATCCTCCATTTAAATCTCAAACCTTCAAAATAAGGAAAACTTTGCGTTTGATTGTCGGCACGTCACCAGCGTGCAGCTCCGCTATTGCCAGCATCTTCACCCAAACGGCCAACAGCCTGCAGCTGTGCCACGCGCACCATTACACCTCAGTTCGGTGGGTCCAGTGCGTGAGCGGTGATCCTCCATCTCAGCTGCAGTGCTGCGGCATAGTACCGCCTCGGGTCAGAGGGAGGGAGGGAGGGAGGGAGGCGCGCGGCTCTGGGTCACCAGCCGCAGGCCGCGGTGTGATTAGGCAGCTCGCAGAAACTGGCACAGCCGCTGCCGGTGGCGCTGCAGGAAGGCCGTTAGACGAGCTGCCGCTGTCCAGCCGGCGGCTAAGCGTGACCCGGCGGCACATTCTCTCTGAGAGGAAATCGTCCTGATTTGTCTCGCTGCTGGATGGTGCTGTTCTCCATGTATTATGCCGGCGTAGATGGGCAGTTAGATGATGACCCCTATTATCGCGGACGCATGAGCGGAGCGGAGGCAGAGTCTCTCGGAAATGTGGATCATGGTTCGGGTTCTTTTTACATTTAACTATAGAGACTACGAGTGAAAAGTTAGTGGTCGATTCGAGACATTCAACACGTTTACATGTATAGTTAGCAGCCGATTCTAGACATCGGACACATTCGATACATTCGCAAACTGTTGCTGATCTCCACAACATAGCAAACTAATCCCTTGGCCCTCATCAAAACCGTGGGCTTAGATTTGAAACTAATGTAACGCTATAATTGTGTGTGGCCACTGTGGCCAGCGTCCTACTAAGCTCCTGCCGTTGTTAACTTATCACTCCAGACAGACATAATCGGTTCAACTCAATTATTTAAAGTGCGGAATTCAGGGCAGATCCTCTGCACGTACCTGTTCGCCAGGGCCGGCGCACCTGACCCGCGGCGTGTATCAGGGCGACTATTAGCCACTATTCCCAAGGTCGTCCGCGCGGCCGAGACACCCATACTTCCCAGCGATGATGGCATGCCGTCGCCGACGGATCCCGGACTGCGCGTGAAGCCGTCATCAAACTGTTGACGTCACGGAACCCCGGGCACGGCCCTGACCCCCCCCCCCCCTCCATCCCCTGCCTGCTGCACCGGCCATCGCGGACGCGACAGGTGCCGGTTAGATAAACCGCGCGGTCCGGCCCCGGGGCTGTGGCCAGCTCTGACAGCGGTCTTTTGTGTGCGAGTGCCGCCGGAACGCGATGCAGTTGAGCCGCAGTTCCCAGCGACAGCTGCGAGCGGCCAGCGCGCCCGCCGTGCCTGATGACTCGGTTTCCGCGCCCGCCGAGTGCGCAGCGTGAGCGCCGCTCGAGATTCTCCGCGCCGCGGGAGGCGACGTGAATATGTGCACGGGGATGACGGGGATGAAACGGAGATCCCTGAAGTGGGAGCAGACGCTGCTGAAGAATAACACGTGAGCTCTGTGGCTGGAGGTGTTCGAAACCGGGGCGACGGATATTTTACACGTGTGCCTTGGCCGAGCGTCCATGCGTGACTGAATATTTGGGATATTGCGCAGTCATCTGAATAAACTTTATGAAATTAAGTCTGAGGAACTGTTGTAATGTTGTGGGGCCGCTGCTGGCTAAGGCGTGGTATGGCCTGGTGGTAGGACAGAGAGAGAGGGGGAAGCAGAAGAGATAAAGGATATGGGGATGAAGGAGGGAGCGAAGGATGAGAGGGGAGAGATGGCGAGGGTGAGGGAGAGGGAGAAAGGCAGAGGGAGAGGGAGAAAGGGGAAGAGAGATGAAGGAAGAGAGAGGGAGGAAGGAAGACAAAGGTAGAAATGGAGCAGATAATTGGACCGTGTCGGCTGAGTTATTCACTCAGACACATGACGCATTTCTCAGCTGTCTGTCGATGTTCTGTCACGCTCTGGCGCCGTTTCCGAAGCAGGCCTTTGCTCTCCATTATAATTCTGTGGACGGACGATGTATAACCACGCTCGATTTTAGTCTTCAATAGCTGGTGTTTTCGTTTGACCTATGTCGAGGCTGGCTTCGTTGACGGTCAGAAGCGTGTAGCTAGGAAAGGTCTCAATACTACCCTACGCCGGGACCTCAGACGCCTACGATGGGCATAGCACGAGCTGTGACACTAACTCCGGGAACTCGCCGACCTGGAGGAGCCGCCGCCGACCTTGCCACGAGTAGTAGTCACGCTGTGCCCAGATTGGACCTGTGGACAGTAGGTATACATTCTGAATATATGAATCTTCGAACTAACGAAGTTAATGATGCGTTTTGCATAGAACAGT
>VOPJ01005139.1:0-14113 GCA_014673585.1 Semibalanus balanoides | reverse complement strand
ATAAATAAGGTCATAGCATCTGAACTCCATAGTACATAAATAAAACCATTTGACTTTAGGATATTGAATATATGGTCACTGATCGTCTTTGTTCGTGAGACCGACCGAAGATGCCCGCTGCCATTATTTGAGACACTACATTTTTAGTTATTTATTTGTTTCCCCATTGATCCTATCTCCCAATAGTGAGCGACACAATGCCTGATAAAAGTCGCTAAGAGGATTTGTGTTACGGTTGCCAAGTTCCGCCACATCGCGGGCGGCCGCGAGTAAACAAGTTGCTGATCATCGACCATTCTCAGCCGACTAAGCCGACTAAGTCTCGGCGGCTCAGTATTATAAGCTGATTGCTCAACAGCTTACGGCATTGGCGCCCCAACTGCCGCCCAATTGCTGGCCCATCCCCCTCTGTCATTCACTGCTTCCGATTTGCATTTCCTTCTTATTCCTTTCCTCTCGCTTTCCTCCCCTCGCCCTTTCGCTCTCTCCGTTCTGGCTGGAGATGGTATGCCTACATACGTAAGACGACTCACAGCCAGAAAACCTCAAAGGCGTCTCGAACGCTTTAGTGACGGCCTTACTTCCCCAAGTAGCGCCCTCATATCCCCAGAAGCGTTTTAATCATCTCAACAGCGTCCTCACATCCCTACCTCGTTAGTGGTGTTCTTATCTCTCCGGTATCGTCTTATGATGTATTGATATCAACTGACACTCCACGAATAAGTGTGGCTATTACGTGTCATGGGTCGGTGAAATGAAGCGGCAGAGAAGTCATACTTGTCACGAGGGGAAACCAAGCAACCTATCACGCACACGTAGGTACACACAAACACATCCACATCACACATACATCGTAGTCAAATTATTGCCGAAAGGAAGACCGGGCCGCCCATTTGAAACGTTTCTGTTTTAGCCTCCTCACATCATCAGGCAACGCGTTCAGCAGCGATGCCGCACGGTATTTAAACGAACGCTGTCCGGCCGCCGTTCTCATAGCAGGCGGGCGCGTCTTACCTCCATACATAGTCTCGTTATCACCTCCTCAGCAGTAACTGTTCTCTCCAGTACCGTTCTCACCTCCTTAGCAGTAACGTCGTCTCCAGTAACGTTCTCACCTCCTCAGCAGTAACGTCCTCACCTCCTCAGCAGTAACGTCCTCCCCAGTAACATTCTCACCTCCTCCCCAGTAACGTTCTCACCTCCTCCCCAGTAACATTCTCACCTCCTCCCCAGTAACGTTCTCCCCTCCTCCCCAGTAACGTTCTCACCTCCTGAGCACCAGCCGGCGCATCCACTGCGGCACCTCCTTCTTGCCGGGGGCGCGATAGTGCAGGTTCAGCACCACCACCGTCATGATGATGGAGACAGACGTGATGGCCATCACCGCAGTCAGGTAGATGCCTGTGACAGCAGAACGGTCAGGTCAGGATCCCCGGCGATCGCGGGACGAATATCAGTTATGTCGGGAATGTGGAAGATGCAATGGATTTTCAAGGCTATCGTGGTCTGGAAACACAGACCTCAGACGACGCGATTCAGTTATCCGTGCATTGCAACAGCTCTGGTATGGGACAGGATCGGCAGTATTATTTTCGGAAGTGACATCGCTACATTTCGTCAGACTCGGCGTCCGTGTCGAGTGGACTCGTTTCAGCTTCTTTCCCCGGCCACAAGAGCACGGAGCGCACGGACTACAGGCACTTGGCGTCGGAAGTGGTGTTGCAGGGGTGCCAGCTGCCACACCGACTTTGGAACTGGTGTGGTGGTGCCACACCAACTTTTCAGTCGCCTATATGTTATATATGTATATATATAATATATATATATTATATATAATATATATATATATATATATATATATATACTCGGTCTTCGAAATCCAAGCAAATGTATGTAAGAACGCGATTTGTAGATGGCATGGTAGCCTTGGATTCTGACGGGAATCCATTCATTTACGCTGTTTCCCATTTAACCTGAGTCAGGTATTTCCCAGTTTCAACAATCATTGCTACTACAAAATATCATTAACCCTTGTTATAGGTACACGAGCTTGTGCAGTTCCGCGAAAGAAACGTCGTGAGTAGGGGTGTAGCTTCTCCATAAAAGTTTGGGCGTGGGGGGGGGGGCTGAGCTGGAAAAATAACTTAAAATACCATCGAAGTCCACAAAATACATTCTTCTCCCCAGATTGGACACACTTCCTCGGCAAAGTTGAGGGGGGGGGGGGCTTAAGTCCCAGTTGGGAGGGGGCTGAAGGCCAAAATTGAATAGGAACCTTCACCCCTGGTCGTGAGTCATTTTCAGTTTATGTTGGACCTTACTGATGTCATGATGGTCTGCATGGATTACTTTAACCTGCTGGTTTGATCGTCTTTCCTGAAATTCTCATCGTCTGATATGGCTTACCCTTATGACATGGTCTGATGGTTACCTAATCATGATCACTGGTGGTAGAACGGGAAGGAGGGTGCAGTGGGGAACGGTGCTTCCTAAAATTTGCAAATTGATACACTAACCCCATGTCGTTGACTGGAAACAAATGGATAGGATGGCTTAACTTAACTGGCCAGGCTTAGCCGACAAATTTCCGCCGCTCCTGCTCACGATCGTTTGAGAGAACATATTTCCAGCAAATACGCCCAAGTGGTGCACAAGTACAAATTTTGTAGGCAAGGGCAAGGTAGACTAAGTTGGGCAGTGGGCTATAGATGGGCAAAAAAAGGAGGGCTGAAGGTGGCCCCACTCGGGATGCATAAGATTAAACTTTAATTGTAATACATCTTTTGATTAAATAACTTCACCAAAATCGCCTGTCTTCCTGTAAACAAATTTTATGATAACAAAACAGTAATTTGATTGCTGGGTTTATGCTGGGGCCCACTGTTCTGAAACCATACATTTTGGGTGGAAAATGACGCCTTAAAAGAAATAGTTCACCTTCAACATGGATTTTGTCTGTTTGAACTGAGATAACAGTTGTGTAGCCCGTATAGAAATACCCTGAACTGCAAGTTTTCTGGGCGGAAAAGGCTCTCCAGCCGAATATGTTTGACTTTTTGTCGAAGAAATGTGGGTCATAAATAAATAATGTCAAGAATGTGGGCCTTAAATACACCTGGGCAGAGGCTATACAGTAATCTTGCACAACTCCTTTTGAATCTGATTGGCTGAACCATTCGATTCCTTTGTTTGACGTTGCAGAGAGTACGTATATAGTTTTGATAAAATTAATAATGTACTTGCCCGAATCGGTGTGATGTATGGGTGTTTGACAAAATGAAAATAAGTTGTATTTTCAAATATAATCAAATCGTGTTTAAAAAAAAATCAAGGTGAACTATTTCCTTTAATTAAATATTTATCACCTCGCAAAATCTTCAAGTTGGGTTTTTACCTCCCGTAGTCATGAATTATTATAATGTGGGGTGATCGTTGTATGTGAATTAATACCGTTATTTAATCGGATGTTTAATTGAATATGAATTCATGTAATTTTAAAGAAAATACAGCAGGCTTGAAAACCACATGAAATACCTTGAACAAACAATATTCATAAATACTTTGTTACCTTGGCAGAGAAACATCGTGAAAATGCGTTGTGTTACATATGTTCAGTTCGTAATTAAGTAACCTTGTAAGAAGTGATGTAAAAAACGATGTCGATTGACACCATTGCGGATTATTTTAACGCCAATATCATTATCAACTGATCGGCCGCGGAAATGGGTGCCTTCAACTTTTAGAGCAATTGATTATCTATGTTCAACAATATAATCAACAACCATCAACTATTTCCACCGAAATCCTCAATGATTTACCATGCATTTTCTCCTTTACTTATGAACCCCAATTAAAAAGGCTATGACGTGTAAGGTTTTTAGTACATTGCAAAAACAATGAAGTTTTAACCGAAAATAGCTTCAAAGAATATTGGAACAGAGGGTGATGAATAATTGACAATGAATAATTATCATACAAGCTGTTTTCACGATGGATTATTGTCCGAAACTTAATAAACATTTTACATTTTTTGACAAGTTTTGACGATCCAATCTTTGACTACACAACTGTTACGTACGATTTTTGTCTGGAAATGTCCCTCAGAATTTTTAAATATGTTGGTAAGAATATCATATGTTACTAAACAGCGATTTGATAGTAATAAGCAAGATAACCAAGATTGTGGTAACCAAGATAACCAAGATAACCAAGCAAGATTGTAGGTTAGTTGTGATCTCCACCGACTGAATCTTTTCAAATTATTCAGAATGATTCAGAAACATTTTGTGTCGTGGGACGCTGTTGGTCGCCATATGGACTCCCCGTTATTGACGACAATGGGCTTGCCTAATGCAATGGACTAGCGAATTGATTCTAGCACATTGTTGCGAAAGCACAGACCGACCTGTGGTCATGACGCTGCCATACTTAGTAACTAGTATGACGGTATGCTAAACTGAGCAAATGGACTCTAGACGCATATGTTCTTTAAAAACAGCGAATTTGTATCATAAACTTGTTATGAGCTCAGTTCTTGTTTCCATAACTATTGAGTAGTGATAATATCGCCTAAATCAGTAATTTATTTCTTGGAACACATACTAAAACTTGCTTACCAAAACATTTGAAAACGTTTCAGAAATATTCAGAATCTTTTCAGTGCAATAATCAATCGTGAAAACGGCTACATTTTGTATTGCATTTTCCGAAGTGCCAGGCCAGGTTCCGGCAACACATTTTTCAAGGTGTCAATTGACTACTAGGCAATCTTTGAGGAGCAACTAGGGGTCCTGGGACTCGGGACCCCCTTTTTAGAGACAAAGTGCATGTTTTCTGCACTCCCCGAAAAATAAAAACACAAAATTACACCTTTTTGACCCAGGACCCCCTTTAAAAGTTCCTGGTTGTGCGCCTATGCACCATTGTTTTAGCCTTTGCCACACCAACTTGAAAAAGGTTCCTACGCCCTTGATTACAGACAGGACGGCCGCCTGTACTTATGGCGTAATGATGCAGCCCTATTGCGTCGAGTGTTACGGGCGTATGCACATATGTTTGAGACTAGTGAAATGTGCTGTGCTACGTGCATGTGTGATACTGGTAATATGCACGTACGTATATGTGTGATACATGTAATATGCAAGTGCGTATGTGTGATACTAGTAATAAGTTATTGGGGTCGATACTAGGAAATTCATTATATGGAGGGTCTAACAATTGTTGTACTCGTACCTTGTGCTCTGCTATATATTTTATATTTGATGAATCTACACCCATAATTTAAAGAGATATAATATACAATGAGACACTATCTGCCTTGTTGAGTCATTCATTGTTGACTTCCTCAGTCAGCCTGCCGATCTGTTACGTCGATTGATTCTTGAAGCTCGTGAATAAATTAGATGAGTCACTGCTGATTTAAGCAGTGATTTAAACTATCAGAATATTGAGGCTCGGCTGTTAATCGTCTGTTAACTGTCCGTCTTCAGTGAATTATTTCACGACATAGGTCGGCAAACATAAATAACAATTTTACATTTTCATTCCAATCCCAATGTTCAGACGAAGACAATACTCAAATTGATGGCCCTTTCTGTGACAGACTGTCTTAGATACAAACATGACATGGTTATAGGAGTTCAGACGGACTGCACGGTCATTTTGGAAAAGCGAGGTTTATCAGACGTTATTTAAGGGAATAGTTTCACCTTTAACAGCTTAGGTTGTTGCGTTGACGATAGCAAGTTGTGGCGCTCGTCATGCTCGAATGACTTGTGACGCTTTCACATTTCCAAGAAAACCTCCTAAATCATTTAATATTCAGTCCTAAAAGTCGGGAACCGGTATACCCTCTTCATCCTCCAATCGCTGATTGGCGCTGATTTTGGGGCTAGTTGACGTATGATTATGATCGCACATCAAGGAGAACCGTAATACTGTGGGGAAAGTGTAAGTGCGCTGGACCAATACCATACCTGTTTCAGTACCTCATTCTTTTTACTGGCAAGAATGGAACTTGTCAGGTAATGCTATAGCATAGTGATTATTGATGTTTAAAATCTTCTATAAAACATTTGTTCTAAACAACGTCTGCAGCGATTGCGTAGCGTTCAGCGCTGGCCCCTTGAACAACACCGTTCCTCTCAAGGCTCGCCGTACCAAATGGTTATCTGTCCCCTCCCCACTCACCGAACCCACCTCGCACCAGTACGCGCTCGTGCCGCTGTTTGATTGGCCGCCGACGGCGCAGCCGCCCGGCGATGACCTTGTGACACATATCCCCAGACAGCCGCCCCAGCAGCACGGACAGCGAGCGACCGATGGCGGGAACACTACACTTTCATAGTTAAATCTAATAGTGACGAATACCTCACTTAAAGCAAGTAACTGTGATGTTTCAAAGCGTTGTATTTTCCGGGCATCTTTCAAAACAAGTACTTGGGCAAGTAACCACCGATGGTCAATTATGGACACGATCCTTACTAAATCAAATGAGTTTGCGTGCTTTCTTCAGCCCAGCTGATTTCGCATTACTTCTGAGGAAAAAAAATATGAATTATCACCAAATAATTGACATTTTTAATTTGCTTTTTCCGCGTAAATCATAGGTTTCTTTGACTTACTAGTAATATGATAATTACTTTCTTGCTTCTCTTCATCATTTCTGAACTTTTTCTCGTTTTTTTTTTCAAGGTGAACTATTCCCTTTAAAGATAAGCGTCGCCTGGTCAGGGCGAATACATACATATCTTTGGCATCGAACCACTTGACATTAGCCCAATTGAAAGCCGGCCTCTAACGTAAGCATTAGAACAGCTTCGAAAATTGTGGTGTGACTGTCCCCAGCATAATGTATCTTGTCAAGTCAAATCCATACGAGCTCCTTTTATTTGCATTCCTTACAGTCACATTTCAGCGACTCCAGTGGCCCTGACCCTGACCTGCATCTCTCCGGGTGTCCAACACACAGCCTCCCCTCTGTCCCACCCACCCTGCTAACTAATGTCCCGGTCATGTCCCAGCTGACCCGTGTCCCGGTCATGTCCCAGCTGACCCGTGTCCCGGTCATGTCCCAGCTGATCGCGGGCCGCCCGTCACCTCCCACGCCCCGTCCATTAGCGGTGCGACCCCGTCCGGCCCCGTGGCCCTGACTGCTGACGTCAGCAGTTCGGAGCCGCGCCGCGATCGTCTCAAATGCGCCGTAACTGCGCCATTTACGACGCGTGATGGACGAGAACGCAGCTGCTAACAGCCGCCGAGCGACGCTTTATAGTGAGCGGTGGTCACCGAAATCACGAGACGCGAGGGGCAGAGGGTGTTGACGGGGTGCGCGTGCCGTGCGTGTGAGAAATGAGGCTAATCAGCGTCTGGTTCTGGCTCTGGTGCTTAGTTTCACCAGTGGAAGTCAATTGACAGAGTTTTTCCGGACGATGTCTACCATAAAGTATTACTTTTCCAGATTTCTAGTCAGTGCAGTTGAATTTTTATTGTGGTATCCGCAATACACATTAAATAAGCACCATTTACAGGTCAAGTTTAAACGCGTGTTAAGTAAGTCTTGGTATTGCTGTGGAAAATTAATAATACAAATACAAACTTAGCGATAAGATATGGCATGGATAAATTTATAGCATGACAAGAAATCCCATAAGCCCAATGTAAGTTACATTTCCCTGGCAGTGATTTTTCAACTCCACTGGCATGTTTTCCGGCTACCCAACATCCAGGGACGTCGTCACCGGGGGGTCAGCAGGGGCCCGGCCCCTACTCTAAAAAATTAACAAGTGTGTGTTGTGTTGTGTGTGTGGGGGAGGGGGGGCTGGCCCTTAGAACCGCGATCCAAACCTTAAGGAAATAATCTATATTATTTTCAAAATATTTTTGTCATCGCTCAAAACGATGCTGGGCAAAACTTTTTGGACGACACAAATTTGATACATCTGTGATTTAGCTTTGCAGAATAGAGAGATCAAATAATTTCTTATCACGGGTGTCTCCTTCATTCTGCTGACTTTCTTTTGCATTTCATTTGGAAGCATTTGGAAACGTGTGTGGAGGACAGCGAAATATTTTCATTCTCATTCAGCGACAGATTCGCGGACCCCTTAGAATCATCTACAACTCTACAGACATACAGAACAGAGCACGTAGATCAACATGGTGAAATCCACTTCACCCCTACAATGATAGTTTGACCTCTAGACGCCAATTAGAGTTCCCCAGCGACAGATTCAAGATTTGGCCGACCACTTAGATTTTCGTGAAAATCGGTGTCCAAATAGAGTTTCAGGTGTAGATTAACATGGTGAAGTCTGTTCCACCCTACATATGATAGTTTGGCGTATAGACGCCGATAGAGTTCGCCAGTGACAGATTCGAGATTTGTCGGACCCCTTATATTTCCATGGAAATCAATGTCCAGATAGAGTTCCAGATGTAGATTAACATAGTGAAATTAACACGGTGTAATCTTATTCACCCTTCATATGATAGTTTGGCGTGTAGCCGCTGATAGACTTCGCCAGCGACAGATTGACTGAAAAATATGGTCCGGCCCCCTACTCAAAATTTCGTGGCGACACGTCTGCCAACATCAACAACAGCAATATGATAGAATCAGCACAATCCTCTAAATCTGCGACGTTTATTTTTTAATGATTTGGGGGGGGGGAACAGGGACGGGTCCAAAGTAAGCCTATCAGGGTCATGGATTTTCCGAAACAAACGAAATTGTCTGAAATTAATATATTAAAAAACATAGGTAACTTCTACAAAGGAGAGTATTTTTAATAATTTAATAATTATAATAATAATTAAAAACAAACAAAAACAGACAAAATCTCATGAATTTTGGACTTCTGTCGGACGGCTCCTCAAACTAACGTTTTTGATCGGTCTACATCCTCTAGAAGGCCCGGGGCCTCACTTGGAACCTTGACCTACTTAGTGAAACGTCAAGGTTAACCCGACATTGACTTGGGGGTATCTCCCCTGACCTATTTTCACAGTAGCTAAAAAACAATAGCGACCTCAACGTGAAACTTTGTGTACCTTCTCCTTACACCGGACCGAAGTTACGTCTTCTGTGCATAAATAGAACAATTTCGTTGAAAGAAAAAATTCGAGATATATCAAATTTAGTGACGTCACTACATACTGTTCCAATCTTTACTAAAATGAGGCTAGGTGATTCAACGGCATTTACGATCTTTAACCCTATTCCCTGCGGGCGGCCAGAATTACGTTAACCTGCGTGGGGGGGGGGGGGCATATTCTGCCCCCAGAGATCTCGAGAACCGCTCGGCCGATATCTATGGGACAAACACCATTCGATTCGTCGTGACAAAATTTTATTTTATTACCCCGAAATTGCTCTTTTGTTAAAAAATGGGGGGCCAGGGGGCAAAAAATACGATTTTTTAGATGATTTTTGAAAGGTCATTGTGGCCATGTGATTCGACCGATTTTCATGCAAAAAATGTTTTTGAGCTTCCAATGTCATACTCTTCAATGTGTGAAGGGGACAAGTACAAAAATGAAAAATCAAAGGCGTACTCAGGGATAAAAATGGGAGATTTTTTGATAAAAATATGTGCTTTTCTTCAGCGTTTGTGACGTGGGAACGTCACATGTGGGCCTTGTTGCTGTAATTTGTTAAATTTAACAAATTGTGCATAGGCGGATTCAGGTAAATAACGTAGGGGGCACCATGTGCGGAACGCCTTTTATCATCTTGCTTAATTGAAGTTGGGCCTAAATTGACGGAGAATATCGCCTTCCATTTTATGTACCTGAGTTCGCCTCTGCCGCAAAATATGTATAATCCAATTATGTATGATTTACAAAGCATCGACTTAGTTTCCGACGCTTTTATTTCACCGCAAACTACGAAGGAAGTATGCGCCGCACACCCGCATTCGTAACGACCTTCCAAAAACATGACCCTGGAGCCGCCTCTGCTGGATCGATTTTTTTTCAAAATTTTAACAGAAACACCACGCGTCATTCATATTTAGGAAAAGTCCGAAAGTTTGAAGACGATAGACGTAACGGTTCAGAAGCGGCGGGCGAAAAACTACCGAGGGGCAGAATCTGCCCCCCGCAGGGAATAGGGTGTTGTGCTCTTAGGGAATAGGGTGTTGTGACCATTAGTCCTAATGGTCCGAATAACGAAAGTTGGATGGAAAGTATGGCCCATACGCTCAAATACCTGGAATTTGACCTCTGATCTGACGGCTAGACGTGTCATGATATTTTACCCCAAAAAAAGTCGAGCATGATTTGAATGCTTTTTATTGAGAGCGCTTTTGAACGTCCTCTTGCTCGTCTCGCTGTGCTCATTGGTTCAAAAGATAACCAGGGGCCGAAACCACCCCCGCCCCCATCAGTTAACCTTATTCCCCGCGAGGCCATGCAGGAACAGAATCTGACCAGATTCTGTCTCCTCAGTGTTTTTTTTTTCGCATGCTGCTTCTCAACCGTTAGACCTTTAACGTCCTGAAGCTTTGCGACTTTTCCTAGAATTAATTCACGCGTGTTGCGTTAACAAAAAAACAGCTAAGCAGAGGCGGCTCCAGGCTCATGTTTTTGGGAGGGTGTTACGAATGCGGTCATGCAGCGCGGGCTTCCTTCGTAGTTTGCGGTGCAATAAATGGGTCAGAGATGATGTCACTGCAATATACACCAGTAAAGCGCCGTAGTTGGCGATGAACGAACGAGCGCGAAGGAAATGTATGGTGAATTTCAACTGGATCGGGCAAGTAGTTTCTGAACACATAAAGGTGCGCACGTGCAGAGGCACCAAACCCTGACTTGTGGAAAAGCGGCGGCTGGGGTCCCTAACCACAAACCAAATAGGAACACAATCGGTTCAGAAGTTCCTGAGATATATAATACCAGAGGCACCCCCACACCTGACTAGTGGAATAGTGGTGGCTGAGGGGTCACTAACCACACACCAAATTTGAACACAACCAGCCCAGCCGTTGTGGAGTTTTTGCGACAAAATAATTTTCAACACCCCTCACGCGGCACGCGGCACGCGCCACGCGCAGTGGTAGTCAGCCAAATGTATCGGAACTGTTATCAAACAGGGTAGGTTTTATGGGGCTACTCAGCAAAGAAGCCCGCTTGTCAATCGAACGTGCGGTTGCAAAGATATGTGCTTCTCAAAAGCGTCGCCACGAGTTGGGTCGGGTCTGGTCGGGTCTGGTCGGGTCTGGTCGGGTCTGGTCGGGTCTGGTCGGGTCTGGTCGGGTCTGTCGGGTCTGCGTCAGGTTTGTCTGATCGGGTCGGTCTGGTCAGGTCTGGTCGCGTCTGGTCGGGTCGGGGGGGTCCGGAGATCGGTCGGGTTCGGGGCTCGTGCGTCGAGGTCGGGTCGGGTCGGGTCGGGTCGGGTCGGGTCGGGTCGGGTCGGGTCGGGTTGGGTTGGGCCGCTCATAATCATATTTTTCCCATATACCACGTAAAGACGAGCGAGTGCTTCGCGCTCGCTCGTAATAATTCATACTTAGATTGTACATATTTTGGGGGCAGAGGCGCACTCAGGTAAATAAAATGAGAGGCTCCGTCAAGTTAGGTCTAACTTCACATTTATTTGAAGTCATCTTACTTATAAGTAAAAGGATAACAGGAGTTCCGCCCATGGTATATAGAGATCATATATAATATCTCTATATATCTATGATCTCTATGCCCCCACCCACGATGTTTACCTGGATTCGCCTATGCACAAAATATTAAATTTAGCAAATTATAGAGAAAAAAAATGTGATATTCATTTCGTCCCAAACTTTCACGAACAGCACATTTTTGTTATCAGAAAATCCCCCATTTTTCATATTTGAATACGCCTTTTTTTCTTCATTTTGGTACATTGTCCTTTTGATACATTACAGACCAGTACATTGGAAGCTAAACAATGAGGCGTGGCAATCGGTCGAACCACATGGCCATGATAACCTTTCAAAAACACAAACAAATCGGATTTTTTGCCCCTTGCCCCCACTTTTGAATACAAAATAAATTTTGGGGTAAAAAAAGCGCGTCCAAATCTTGTCATCACGAATCGAATGGTGTTTGTCGCATCGAAATAGGCAGAGCAGTTCTTGAGATCTCTGGGGGGGGGCAGAAGCTGCCACCCCGCCGGTTAACGTAATTCGGGCCGCCCGCAACGGATCGGGTTAATGGCGCTGAAATTTACGCCATTCACTGGCAATACCACTGTTGCGGTATTGCCAGCATTTCATGCGGAGACAAACTTAATCCTCCATATTGCCACGGCTGCTTGAACACGCTCAAAGATTCATTGGAAATATGAAAAACGGACTGGCAAAGCAACGTCATTTTCTTGTCTACCGGGCATCGTATTAATGATTCCTTGCGCACTTTTTCTTACACGGAGTATTCTAAGTCACGGCTCTGTACATACAACCGTTAACTGAGGTAGAATCGACGTATTAGTCAGGTCAAGTGGACCCACCCATAATAAAGTTAAAGATAGACGGCAATGGAGGTAAGACATGGAGACAATGGAGGGCCACCCCCATACATACACAAAAACTACTATAGCTACGACACGCAAAACGGTGTCCTACGATTATGTTTCCATCCAGGACTTGCAATGTCCGTTTATAACCCCGTCACTCTACTGTCGAGAAACTCCGATCATTACTTATTGACTCATGTGCATGGTTACGAGAGGAAATTGATCGCGCATCACGCAGCAATTATATTATTTTATGTCCATTGCCCAAACTCATATCGGCGATAAAATACGGCTTCCAAATCAATGCCTTCAGATCGAAAGAGAAGGAAACAACAAACTTGACATAGGAGAGAAGCATTGCTTCGCCGATATTTCCCTCGGTTTCATCGTACGACGTGACGAAGGTGGCATTGGGAAGTCTACAGTTCGTATAACTAAATAATATATCCAAAGCTTGGTTTTCCATGAATCCCTGCGAATGCAGCCTGTATGTTTCAGGTACTTAATATGAGGCTAGAGACAAGGGCGGATCCAGAAAGACAAAACAGTTGGTTTGGGGAGCAAATCTAAAAAAGTATCACACATATATTACATTCACCGGATTTCGCCTCTTTATACATGGAGAGGTGATTTAAAACCAACGTTTCCTAGCCAAAGCTGTTTATTTATTTTTTGAAATAGGAATCGTGTAAATTTGATTGCCGATTTCAGGTGGTGTGGGAGCTGCTTTGCCCCCTCTTGGATTCGCCAGCGGCCAAAAATATTGGGTGCCGAGGGTAAACATTGTGGGGGGACTGAGGGTACGATTGTGGGGAAGGAGCGAACTTACATGGGGGGGGGGGGCGAGGGCCTCCCCAAAGTATATAATCCGACCACCTATGCTCTAAGTCCCCAACTCAAGAAGTTTTCAGGAACGTCATACGAGTGGTCGTCACTTACGCGCTGTTATACGAATATCGATCCAATAAAAACAGTAGACAATATTTGCTTCAAGTCATATTCGCTGCGTAGATCTGGGAGTCATCGGCCTCCGACCTCGCCTGCCACAGATCCAGCCTATCGTAATATTACTAACTCTTACAACAGGCTGTAACAGCCAACAAAGTTAGAAAATCCAGTCATTAATTGGAACGCCTTCTTGGAATAGAGTCATTCGCTGTGCTTGAAGCGAAGGCCTGGCCATGTTATCGTGCAGCCCAAGTACGCCGACACGATTTATTGGTGGCAGATTTACGTTCACGTCGACTTTGTCTACAGTGACATGGGCTAAGCTTAAACTCAGTGAGTGTCAACCCTTGACGTCATCTGTCGTGTATGATGTCAGCGCAGACGTCATCTGACATGTGTGACGTCACGCCTCGTGCCGAAATGTGACGTATGTCGCGCCACCACCTGGCGTTATCTGGCATGTGTGGCATCAGCCCCCAGATGGTTTTGTAATACGAGGATTCGCGCAAACTATTCTTCCAAATGCTGTAACCAGTGGCGACCGAGTATACGGTCATTCAGGGCATGACGGTCCTTTGGACTCGAGGTGCCCATGCAAAGCTGGAGGTCCTCCGATCAGTAACCGTCCTACGGCCAGTGAGAAATGATCCCCCGGCCAGTGACGGCGCCCTCGGCCAG
>VOPJ01005138.1:0-14112 GCA_014673585.1 Semibalanus balanoides | reverse complement strand
AACAGGGTTTTTAACGTTTGTTGACCTCTACAGCCCAAACCATTGACCTGAGGTCATTTCTGATGGCCTACAGGCGAAAGACAATTAAAACTGCTTCACAGTGCATTTTTCGGATTCCTCCTAGATGCCACAGTTTCCGAGATAATGGCAAGGTTTCCTGAAAAAATCATGTTTTGACAAATATGACTTTTGATGACGTCATTTTACCTTGAA
Organism: Semibalanus balanoides; assembly: GCA_014673585.1. NCBI lineage: Eukaryota > Metazoa > Arthropoda > Thecostraca > Balanomorpha > Balanidae > Semibalanus > Semibalanus balanoides. The sequence continues at coordinate 13,899 of VOPJ01005138.1, read as the reverse complement.
TATAATGACCATGGGAAAATCTCGCGGGGACTGCCTGAGGAGGATGCCCAAAACCATAGAGGGCGCCCTGAAACCCATGGAGGGTGCCCCCCAATCCATGGTGGGCGCTCCAAATTCTGGGGAAGGAGCCCCGATGCCAGAAAAGCACCCCAAACTTCGGAAGGGCGCCCCGAAACTCCAAGTGCTCCCTCAAATACGATGAGTGTAACCCGATATATATATATTGATGGCTGTGATGAGCCATTGTGTATAGAAGAAGATGGAAATATAGCCTTTGCTCATGTTATGATTATACAAATTATGACGAAGAAAATATTAATACAGTTATTTGTATAGGTAGTATTAAATACTGGCGAAATGAAATGTATAGGTATAGGTATTAAATATAGGCGAAATGAATATAATAGGTATCAGTATTATTAATATAGGCAAAATATAGGTATTTTGTTGTTGATTATATATATTCCTTCGTCGTAATTTTTATCATCATAACATGAGCAAAGGCTATATTTGCCATCTTTTTGAGGTGCACCCGAATTTAAGGAGGGCGCCCCCATACTCATGGAAAGTGTATAAAAAACCATGAATGGCGCCCCTAAGTCATAGCATCACCAAAATTTGTCAAAATAGAGTTCATTGTCGACCCTAATCACACACAAAGTTTCATGTTTTTAGCTCTTATGACAGCCGAGATCTGAAGGGGGTGGGGGCGAATAAGCACCCCCGACAGATTCGTATACTTTTCATCCCTCCAGGAATAGGGTTAGGTTACCGATACAAAAATGCCGAGATGAAAAAATGTAGGTACTTATGATCTAATGCAATCATGCAAGTTTCAAATATTTAAGAAAAAACTGTGGCTTTGGCACGATCACAAACATTTTGAAAGGCAAGGTCACTTACAGTGACCTGGTGACCTGACCTCGATGACCTGAAGCATTCTTTTTGTCAAAGTGTGGGAATTGGATGTTCAAACAGCTGTGCAAATTTGGCGGCGCTGCGCCCGCGTTTTACCAACTAATTCAGGAAACCTCAGGGGGGCAAAATGACAACCCCACCCAAGGGCGAGGGTTTTAAGGGCCGCTTTGGAATTTAATATTTTTTCCTTTTAGGTCACTTAAAAAAATGACCTCAGGTAAAGGTTAAGTTGTGACCCAAGTAGTTCATGATGCATATTAGGAAGACGTGTCCTCGACGAGAACAAAACACATTGGTGAAAGTTGCACTTCTTTTATCTGCATTATGTCCAGAAGTTTATTGACGAAAGTGTTGGTGACCTCGGATGACCTCAGATGACCCCATATGGGTCACTGAACATAATCTGCACTTGGATCATACATTATAACATTATCTAGAAGGAAATGGACTGATATCATCGAAAAATAAAGTATGTAAATATTTATCTATTTACATATAATGAGAAGGTCACACAAATGAACTGACCTCAGGTCACCGATATAAAAAATTATGAGATACACATTTTGTAGATACTGATGAGTTCATGCAATCCTAAATATTTGATATTGATCCATTATAAACTGTGGTCTTGGCACGACCGCAAACTTTTTTGGGAGGTAGGGTCACTTGACCTGACCTGATGACCTGACCTAATCCGACACGACACTTGAATTTTGAAGAAAAAAATGTGCGAAAAAATAAATGATAATTTTTGCCAATTTGGCGGCGCTACGTGCCGCGGTTTTTTCGTTATCTTGATAAAACCGCAAGGGAGGTTTTCAAATACCCCCCCCCAGTGGGGCGCGGGTTAAGACGAGCTCATATCTTGAAACACAAGATGCAGGGACTAACATAAAAATTCGTGGTCAGTATTTTGCGTATGTAGTTTGTACTGGGCTAATAACCAGTACCTCAAAATTATCGTCTATCTAGAGACTTAGAGAGATTCACTAGTAGCACACATTACTTTCACGACGTTGTGACAACGTTTTCACGACGTCATTACGTCGTATTAACGTTGTCCTGACGTTGTCAACGTCGCCATGACGTTGTGACAACGGTTTGTGCTACTAGGGTTGTAAAGAAATTGATCAATCTTCTATCTAGAGAGATAGATGGAGCAATTATTGAGATTGTAATGAATTATCCCATGTGATGAAATTAGCAAGAAAAAGGTGTCAACCTGCCTGGATCCAGAAAATGGATCTGGGATCCCGTGGATCACTCAGCATAACATATATAAGAATATGGTCAATATGTGGATCTCTCGGCTTTTTGTGTAACTTGCCATGCCAACGTTGCCCAGCATAAAAAGAGGGGTGTTCAGGCTCGCATTTGCACGGTGTTTTCAGTAAGTTTGACAAATCAGCGATGTGCTGGCTCTAGAACTTTGCGTGCGTGTACATTTATTGGCATGGCCGTATCACAATAATAAGAGTAATTTATAGGGTGTTCCATTGCTGTGAAGTGTGAAGTGTGAACGATTCCACTGAAATGCAGCTTGTCTGGATCAAACGTGAACATTTTTAAGAAGTACCTATTTCAATTAGTTGGCCTAGCAACAAAATCATTTCAAAATCGAATCCTTTGACTACATTGTTCGATCGACTTCTTTGTTAGAATCACACACAGAGTGCATTAAAGTGAACCGGCGCAAACGAGCGCAAGTTTGTTTGCCTAATTCGATTCACCATAAACTAGGGAGGTGACGCTTGTGACGTATATCTGAAAATGACGTCATGTTGTTTAATATTTTATTGCATCAATATTTCCACAGTTACCGGGTTTTATGAAAAAATAATAGCAGAATCGTTATCTACGTACTCTGTTTAGGCATTTTATAGCATTCGCACGAAACCACCAAGGGCGACACTTCCCTTTAATTATCTTAGGCGCCCAACTGCTGCGAAAAATCCAGTTGATTATGCTCCATGTTGGCTCGCACGTGTTTCGTTTCTCGATCGCTGGGTAGCGTAGATCAGGGATGGTTGTTTGCCCCAAGTGGCTCTACAATGTTTAAACAAATTGCAAACGATGCCAAAGCATTCGAATTTGTATTGTATTTGTATTGCTGGACAATTAAAATACTCCTCCAATATTACAAAGGCTATTCCGAGCGTCGTGTCATGATTAGTATAAGGTGAAGACATGCTAAAATGAACACCCAGCACATTGCACACAATCAGATCAGAAAAAAAAGTAGAGCCACATTCCCTTCACTCACAAACACACACGCATATGCACGATTTATTTTATTTATTTATTAACCTCGTAGTAGCCGTCCCCTGTACGATGTGTGGTATGTGGAGCTGTCAAGTGAAAGTGAAAGGACAGTCCTTTCACTGCGGGGCTGCGGATTCAGGGGGTGCACGGTGTGCAGTTGCACACCCTGAAATTCTTGAGGGATTGAAAAACACCTATTTTGCACACCCTGAATTCCTTGAGGCCCCCTGAATTCCTGGAGGCAAAATAGGTACTTTGCACCCCCTCAAGATTTTCCGGTGTGCAACTGCACACCCTGCACTAAAGTTCGACATGGCTGCCATTTTCCTTGGCCTAGCCGCCCCACAGCCATGGCTTCACAGCCACAGCCAGCCACAGCCACTCCCAAATGTCAATGGCTGGCCGTTGGCCAGCCGCGAGGATTTGGGTAAATTCATATCATGTGCTTATTTCCAGTGCACTGTTATGGAAAGATGCCAAGGTTTCTTTAAACCATGATTTATTTATATAAGATTGATGCAAAATAAAATAGCAGGTAGACTTTGCAGCCACAGCCGTAGCCACAGCCATGATCTAGAGATTTTTCAGTCCGGCCCAAACCATTAGCCATGGGGTTCGGCCAGCCATGGGTATAGCCGCCCCATGTAGAACTCTACCCTGCACCCCCTGAATCCGCAGCCCGGAGTTCGGTGTTCAAGTGGGTACGACACAGTAATATGGCAGCATGAGCCCATGTGTGCCACACGATTTGGCAGCGTAAAGGTTTTCTCTATTACACTAAATTCATTGATATGACGTCATCAACCCCAATATCAAAAATAAACTTGTTAGCAATGGAAAACTGTTTGCGAGAAACTGATGTCATAATCGTCTTCGGCAGCAATTACTTCATATTTTGCAACACAGGCGGCGTACATCTGACAATTTTGGGAAGGTGGCAATGTCCCTTGAACTGCGGATGAACACTGCACATGCAGACAACGGATGCACGCGACTGACCTGAAGGCGAAGATGGCCGCCACCAGGACGACACACACGGCCGTTGAGGTAGGACCGATGGATTGGCGGTCGGCGGTCAGTGTGGCACCGCCTCCCGTCGAACCCCACACGCGGGATGTGCCTCGCGAGGGATGGCCCCAGCACCCCACTGAATGCCTTGGTTTGGGTTTAGATATCGAAACTCCTGCGAGACAGAGATAGATGCGGATGGGATGGCGACGGAACACATCGAAATTGGTAGACACACGATATTCACACTTCACGGAGATTGTTAGTACTTAGTAGAAACGTAGGTATCCCAGTGGCAAAGGTTATCCTGTCATTATGGAGACATATGCATTACTCATGAAGATTAGTCGAAGTTACGAAACAAAAAAAGTTATATTGAAACCTTCTAAGCCAGATCAAACAGCACGCAAAGTAAACTAAAACTAAATTGAAGCAGTGAAGCTGAACAAAAACGACAACTGTTTTACGTCAACCGAAGAGAAGTTGATGAAAACTCACGGGCAGGTCGCTGGTTGGCCCAGTAGTCGTGTTTTGGCCATCTTTGGTCGAAAAGTAGCCAACTGGCAGCATGCGGTATGGCAGTTTGCTGTTGCCAGACGGATCTGGCAGCAGTGATACCACGGAGTAGTTGCCCTCTGCATCGCCGTTATCATCCACGTGAACCTGAAATTCCAATCATCTCGTCATTTGATGTGATACATTGTGAAAGGTCAGAATATTTGTCCAAGGTGTTTAAAAAAAATTTTGCTTTCACTTCAGGCGCTTTGGCCCAATTGTGTTACATTTTCACCAAATAATATATGTTAAAGGATATTTATCCAATTAACATTTATTATTCTGGTGTTCGCTTGAAAGTGACTGAACAGCGCTAAATAATTTCCTTGCCGGCAATGTTGCTTATACCAAGCACATCATCACTGTTTTCCACCAACAATCTAATATAATAAGTAAAGCAAAACAAAAACAGCATTATGACATTCGGAATACACTGCACGCGAACCCTGGCATTCAGTGGCTCGGTGTCATTTTCATCAGTTAGCCTCGTTTGCCGTGTCCGATGACAGGCAGCACGCATCGTCAGCGTCCAACACTAGTCGGATATGGGCTGATGCCAGGTTCAATAGGTGACCTGCCTGTGCAGCCGGCCCAGCTTCTCAGGACTCATACGTCAGGTTTCGAAGCGCCACACCTCGGTCACTCCTCGACAATAGCACACGCCATCGAAAATGACATATTTCAGCCCGCGAATTGTTTCTAGGTAAGTTGACGGGGATCGGAACTTTAAAAAATGTATTTATTGCATGCTGACTGTATAACGGAAGATGTCTTATGTTCAGATCAAGATAGCATTGTTAAGTGTTGTGAACTGTGGAGGACCAAATATATTGTGAACTGACCAAATATATTTGTGTGATTGAACCATGACTATCCAACAATGTCGGTGAACATGCAACAAAATCATGCATTGTTTTTGGGCAAAACTTTTCCAATAAGAAGATGAATGCAAAAACGCCTATTAACAATTATTTTCGTGATAACTGAATTCAGGCGCAACAAAGTAACTGGCTGAAATGAAACACTCTGTTTTGAGTGAAGGACTGACCAGGGGCGGATCCAGGGAGGGGGCAAAGGGGATGGCATCACCCTCAATGGATATTGGCGCCCCTACGTGGAAGGCGCAGGGACACCAGTTTTGCGCCGAGGGCACAATCTGGGCGCCTTCAGGACGACCCCAAACCCATGGAGGGCGCCCCCAAACCTATGCAGGGCGCCCCGAAACTCATGAAGGGTGCCCCCAAGCCCATGGTGGGCGCCCCCAAACCAGAGACTATCATGGGTGCCCAAACCCCAGGCCCAGTCCAGCCGAAGCCCATGAACACCATCCCCAGACCCAGACTAGACACATTCAAATTCATAATATTGATAACCATGCCCTTTGGGGCCCCATTCCAGATAAGGCAGATAATTATTTTCACAAAATTTGCAACCATTACCCTAGCATGTCCGCCTACCCTAGCATGTCCGCCTGCTTCCCATGTCCGCCGTTTTAACCACTGACGAGGGGCCGTAATAGCCATCCGAGCTTATCGTGGATGGTTCTAATATATGTCTGAGTCTGTCTAATATATGTCCCCAATGTCTCTGCCAAGCCTTAAATATGTTGCGGCTGTGTACCCTTGCGTCGGGGTCTGGGTTACCTACATTTTCTCCAGCGTTGGATTTTTGCAATCGGGAACTATCGCCTGTGGATCTCGACCACCTGCATAAGTGCCTACGGTTGAGCCTCATCTTTGGTGGACGTGTTTATGAATTCGTCGCGATCATCTTAATGCCACGCTCCACCAAATTATTTGTCACCTTGAGGGCTGAGGCTGGTGACGAACTTACTGAACTTATGAAACTCGTCGTTCTGCCCCCACTCAGCCACCGGCAGGTGGAGCCAGGTTGGCTTGGAAACGTCCACATCAGCAAAAATGAGCCACGACCGCTCATCGACGAGCTCCGGGAGCTTAGTTGACTCTACGATGACTACATTTTCGTCGGTGTAGTGCTCAGGCTTACCGGAGCTCAGCAGCGTGGCGCCGTGGCCTGCTTCTCCCAAGAGGCCCTTCGGCTACACAGCGCCAGGGGCACCAGCTGCGGCCGCAAAAACCAGATGTGGCGCACCGTCACTCGAAGCGCCGACTCGGTGACGTCGATATCCATTACCCATCGTTTTGATTGTGGATGAGTTCCTGGCGGAGCGCTAGCTCCAAAGGCACCAAAGGCATACCAACACCAAAGGCATTTACATTATTTAATTGAATTGCAAGCAAGTTGTGCATCAATTTGCTGGATATGAATTAGAATGCGTAAAAATGTGACGACAATATTAATTGTTTACAATAAGGCTGACCGAAAAGTGTCCAAAACTGATATGCCTGAACGACCGATTACCAAATCGGTCACACCACTTTTTCGGTTACCAAAATTTTGGTAACCGATTGACACCACTAGTGGGCACCCGAACCAATGGAGGGCGCCCCTAAACCCATGGAGGGTGCCCCCAAACTAATATAGGGCGCCCCCAAGCCCATGGAGAGCGCCCCCAAAACCATGGACGGCTCCCCAATTTTGGAAGTGAAGGTTTTGAACTTTGGAAAGGCGCCCTCAAAACTCGGAAGCGCGCCCTCGAACGATATTAGGCATGCACACCGAATCTGAGGAGGGCGTTCAAACTGAGGAGGATGCCCAAAACCATAGAGGGCGCCCCGAAACCCATGGAGGGGGCCCCCCAATCTATGGTGGGCGCTCCAAATTGTGGGGAAGGAGCCCCGATGCCAGAAAAGCACCCCAAACTTCGGAAGGGCGCCCTGAAACTCGAAGTGCTCCCTCAAATACGATGAGGTGCACCCGAATTCAAGGAGGGCGCCCCGAAACTCATGGAGAGTGTCTTCAAAACCATGAATGGCGCCCCTAAATCATAGCATTGTAAAAAAAATCGGTGTGCTACATTTTTTTGCGCGTAACTGCAACTTTTCCACGACAGCCTTGCCGCACCTCATGACCAATGACCATGGCCACTGGTTAGTCCGGGGGGGGCAAACTCTTACTCCCCTTCCACAGGAACATGGGAGGGGGCGGTAGTTAGCCCGCGCTCTGCTGAGGGGAAGGACAACATCTGCCACCTCCCGGATTTTCTTAATAATTTGAACAAATGCACTAGCGGATCCCAGGCGGTGGGGGAGCACCAGGGCCATACAAAACACCAACAGCCTTGAAGGAGCGGCCAACTGTCTTTTGCCCCCTCCCCCCAAAAAATACAATCATAGTACAAATTTGTCTTTGACGCAGCTAAAACCCAGCTATTCACAGTAAAAAACTGGAAAATTTCGCGTCGCTTCACAGCATGACACGGGTTTTGCAATTGTTTATAAAAATTTGGAAAATGGGAAAATGAGTTCCATGAAGTGTCTGGCAGAGGCTCTCCCAGGCTGGTTCCAGGGCCCACTTCCATCATAAATATTAAGTTTTTGGCGGATTACATGTTTAGCTAGTCTCCCGAGTTCCGAAAAAAGCGACGCTAAATGGATATATGATGATTTTGGCTTTCGGACATCTTAAATGTAACGTAATGTTACACAGATGACTATATTTGTGCATATATGGCAAACGATACACTGGATGTCTTACATTCCAAATAATACATTTTGGTCTGCATTCGGACAAATTTCCGACAAACAATGGTTTTCGGACAGTTTCGGACCGACGACCATGGATGGTCTTGGACATCGGTCGGACATTAAACAAATATTTAATTAAGCTGGCACCACCAACAGGGACCATTTATACGAGGAAAAATCGTTCTGCCTCTTGCTTCTTTCAAACCATTTACACTGCTTACCAGTTGTTTGTTGAGTTCGGTACATATATGTGTACCTTTATTATTTAATATGTACCTACTTCTGAGCGCTGACTGCCAGTGGTCATCGTGATTTACTATCCGAGGCTAATATAGGTATATGAAAAGCTATCTACATTTCATTTTGTTATCATGTCGAGATGTGCAACCAGGAAAAGGGGTTACCTGAGGCTCGGCTCCACTCACGGTCTGGTTTTAATCTTTAAATTTCGTTTTCAAGACCTAAAATTGGCATTTGCATGCCGCTTCGCTGCGTCACATCAGTGGCCTTTGTCATAACGAAACCATCGTTATCGTCTTCAGTTTATCGTAACACTGAATTGAATGCATGCCATTTTTAGCTTATTATCCTCTACATGGCCCACCGCCTATATTTATGGATTTTATCAGGCAAACCCGTACAAATTTCACGCCACTACGCGGCGCTAAATAACAAAATTCGTACCATACAAATCAACATTAAAAATGCTGCAAAGGCTTAAACACACTCATAAAAATTGGGGTCTATTTTAACGCCATTTCAGCCGATTGCCCCCCCCAAGAACACAAAAATATCAACGGCGAGCGCCTCCTGAATTGCCAAGCAAAATAAAAACAAACTACATAGTATAGGCATTGATGGCTCCAGGGACATTTTGGGCCATCCCCCTATCCAGATCCTAAAGCGTGATGATATGCCCCCTAAAAACGGTCTGACCTACAGTTGCTGCTGGCGGGTTGACGATTACGCTCTACCCCCCCCCCCCGGTCAACAACTTTTGGCTGACGGCTGATGGTCCGCCACCCTCCCTCGCTCAACAAATTTTGGGAGAAAGTCCACTAGATTTGCCTCCCAAAAAATAGTTAATCGTAGGGGATCCGCCAGTTGAACAAAGAACTAAGGTGTGTCATATCGACAACATTTTGTATCAGTTCACATTCTTCCGCTGACTTTCCTTGTCCCAGTGTCCATGGAAGCCCATTGGTGTGATTTATTTTTCCCTGTATCGAAAATTCGAGTGGCGAAGGCGGAAACAATTTTCATGTTTTCGGTGACGCCCGGCGTTGCAGTTTCCAAGTTGGATGTAAAGTGTACGGGCACACTAACACCAGCCACGCGAGCGATCGTCGGCCCATGGCGACTGGCACCGTTTGGCGGTTAAAATTAAATCGTCATTTCTGTTTTAAGGGGAATTTCGATACAATTGTTGGTGGACTTCATGTTTTGAGACAGTTTTACGGACTTACATATGTTGTGGCCTCTTTCAAAAGGTTCTTCGCTGACAGCTCTTGGCTGTTGCGAGGTCAGCTCGGGCGGGAGCTAGAGGGAAATGAGAGCGCGGGAGGACGCGCTAGCAAACTGGCACGCGCGCATGTGACGTGTGCGTGCCAGTTTGGTTTCGACTGCAGCGTGAGTGGACGTGAGAGTTGTGCTTCATTTTGAATCCGACCCTCCGAGCAGCAGTGATGCCTTTGCGTAGCAAGGCAAATAATTTTTAAATCAGATCTCTTAGCATCATACACCGGTAAATCACCTGCCTTCGAACAGAAACGTTGTGAATTACGTAAAACTGTTGGAAGGAGAAACAAAAAGTGAGCGGGCAACTACTGCCATAGAGATCATTTATTATAGAGAGGCCCTGCCTATGCTGAAGCACTTGATTTCGTGGCAATTCAGTCGTGTTTTTTAAGCACTTTTTGGTAAAACTCTCGATGCCCGTGCTTAACTAAGCCAATGCCTTTTATGTTGAAGACAGTTTTGTAGGCAATATTTATCATGTGAACAAAATTAATAACAATATTCTCCTCAGATGAAGATGTTATTGGAATCGGCGCACGATACTTATAGGAGATCTGTATGAGAAACTTATTGCTTAAAAAAGAGAGGATCATATACAAATTGACATCATATACAAGTTGACATACGCAACTTACATGCCGAGCTATACCATGCTGGATTTAAAATTATCTTTATTTGGGTCCACAGTCACTGTGGTATCAGAGGAAATGAGATTGTGGACCAGTACGCAAAACAGTCACTCGCCTTAGATACCATACTGTTATGGTGTCTAAGGCGAGTGACTGTTTTGCGTACATAAAATTAGATGTTATATACCATCTAATTTTGATTCAATCAAATATACTATCCGGCGAAAAGTCATATCATTTTGGCAAGGACAGTGGCAGGCTGACGCAACGATGACACAACTGCGTACTATTAAGCCCGTTGCAAAGCCTTGGCTCTTATCATCGAGACAAAATAGACACGAGGAAAAAATACTTTGTATGTTAAGAATCGGACATACATTTAAAACACACAAGCATGTTTTTTTCTCTCAAAAACCCCGACCAAGATGCGACACTTGCAAAAAAAACTGCACAGTTTCACCCTTACTGTTACACTGTCCAAAGTATAGAGATCAAAGATACTGTCTTGAACAATACTGTCGAATCAACTCAACAGATTTCAATTTAGCCACACGCCTCGGAGACAACAGTTCCGAATTATTAAACCTGCTTTTCATTTTCTTGCGGGATACAAGTCTTTACAACACCATTTAGCATGATTGCATACTAAAGACTCTGCGTGTGTTTGTATGCGTTTGCATTGTATATGTTAAATGCGTTCTGGAAAGTGTTACTAAGTATATGAGAGGTAGATGAAAACAGATTGCTATCAGTTGTTCAATGTTTTCATGTCCGACAATTATGGCACGAATAATGGCTCTGTTGCAGGGGCTGAGAGGTGCCTTCTCAAAATAAAATGAATGAATGATATGTAATGTTATAAAAAGACCACTGAATTGCCGCAGATTTATGTGCAGGGCCTCTCTATTATATATTATCTCTATGACTACTGCACGTTGCGTAAAACAGCAGAAGCGGTAATTGCAATATGGTCGAGTTAGGGTATACCCATAATCCAAGCGCATCACATGATTTGAAAGATCAAGCAAGCCTTCGAAAGATTCCGCCGATTGAATAAGACGCCCAAAGGAACCGGGACGCAAAAACGAAGCAATTTCTTTCAGAAGAGAAGCTTTTTTACAAGCTATTTGACATCGCTAGCTGCCGTTGCAAGGATCTGCGAAGCTGCAACTGCCCACTGTCGAGCTGCGTGCCGCCAGCGGAATTAATCATATTACTTTGAGACCAGAGAGGAGCCCGCAAGATGAAACTGTGTGGCGTAGACTACGAGGAGACGAGCAGGTGAAGCAGGACGGCAAATATCAGGCAGAAACGAGAGCGGAACGAAGGACGCAATGATGGTGATCAAGCTGTCCCCTTCCACGTTTGTGCGTCTCTCACCATCGACATCGACAAGGCTGGCCAGGGAGCAGTGTCCCAAAATGTGTCGATTTGGGTGAGAGATGACACCCAACTGTGAATAATTGGTCACTCTCAATTCTCCATTTTAGGAATGAATTTTCCAATCACAAGATGTATTAATCGTAATATTGATTCCCATAATCAATAAAACATTTGGGTGAACTAAAAATACATGATTTCAATTAAAACCACTGCTTTTCATATTCAAAACAGTAATCAATGTCGTACCATTTTCTTCATTATTCACTCTCATGGTCTTTTAGGGCTCGAATTTTCCACTCTGACACCCAAGCCAAAATGGAATTTTGGGACACTGCCAGAGAGACTCACCAGCGACGACGGACACTATTCACTAACGACAGCAGCATTTAATGCTGACGCAAGTGAAACCGAAATGTAAAACTGCATGTCCAGGAGCCAAACAACAATAATCTGACTAACACTGCACTGGCAGCCGACAGATATAGCTTGTCTAACCGTGGTTTAGCGGCTGTCATTAACGGCTTCCAAATGGATATCGGTAGCGTATCCAGCGTCAAAACAAAGCTGTTGGTCAAACCAAAAAAAGTTCAGAGGTAGCGATGCCGGGTGAGACAAAACGAAGTGGCGACGCGGGACCAATAGCTTAGAGGTGCTGAGCTCAAGGCCCTGTACTTTGACGGACGGCATAATCAAACAAGCACCGGCCGAGGCGGCGACAAGGCAGCTGAAGAGCACGTTGCTGAGGTGGCGAAACCAGGAAATAAATGCCACCCACTTCACGCCCGTCTCTGGTAAAGCCATTGACCAAGTCAATGAACTGAAAAACGTCGCCACCGGCTACGGAGACTCAGTCCGCGTCCTGTGCTGCGATGGCGCGGCTGTCAAACACGGTCAGATCTGGCGGAATTTGCCGGCTCTCCGAAATCATTCAAGAAAAACGGTAAATTGGTTTGTCTGCCAGTTACACTGGAATGAGCTCGTGCTGAGGGAGATGTTCTGGGAATTGGACGGCAAAACCAGCGGACCTGGTTCATTCACGGGACCGTTAGGCAAGGCGGCCAGCGGCTCCGTGCACCGGCTCTCTCCCGTGAAGTTCCGCCCGGTGAGCGGCCTAGAGCTGGCGCTTTCTTGGCATTTGAAATATAAGCGCAGCTTCTAGCCATTCGAAATATAACTCTCTTACAGAGTTACCGCTCTTTCTCCAGGTGGTTGACACTGGCTGAACGACTCCTCCGCCTGTATATCGGTACCGAGTCGGCGAACCTGTGCCTGATTATACAGTACCTAGTGCGCCACTACATTCCTGTGTAGTTTCGCATCAGAAGCCACAGCAAGTGCACCGATGGTCCCAGCAACCTGCTGTTCAGTCTGCGGCTGCTACGATACCTGCCGCAACCGCTGCCGAGCATAATACATCATCGTCATCCAGCGCAACGCTTACTGGTCACACCAGGAGGCGCTGCTTCTCGCCATGGTGGCAGATACGGTCGAGCAAGTCCGGGCGCGTGCCGTTCAGAGTATACGGCAATGCCGGCGGCAGTCGCAGGAACATGTGCGACCCTACGTCCTTACGGCAGTAAACATGGCGGCAGAAGACATCACACAGCTGATTGACTGGCAGACAGAGCTCGTCACGGACCCTCCACTGACAGCTGACCTCTCTGACGCCGCGCTGCGGGATATCGTGCAGACACCACTGCAAGTAGATCACTATCCGGTGCACACTGTTGCCGTAGAACGCGCAGTGAAGGTGGTGACTGAAGCGGCTGTGTGAAGTGGTGGGTGAAGAACTACACCACGGCTTCATCTGGAGCCGCCTTCGTCACCGCCAGCAGCTTGCCACTGTCGTTAGCAAACAGTAGTGGTCACTGGATGCATGAAGTAAAACTTTGTGAATGATGGCTAGCGATGCTGTATCGTTTGACTTATGAGCAATGCGTGCGACCGTTATCCAAATGGAAAGGCCTGCCTTGCTCACTGTAGTTAGATCCGTCTGAGCGGTGTCTGTCGCCGTTAGC
>VOPJ01005137.1:0-14116 GCA_014673585.1 Semibalanus balanoides | reverse complement strand
CCTTTCAGTTGTTAAAAAAAGTTTCCTTCATAACAATATATAAAATTAAAATATGTATCTCACCACTTCACGTCGCCGCCGCACATGAAGCTTATCCAGCGCTCATCAGCTGACTGCCTAGGATGAAGTACACAAAATCCGTGGAATGCTACAACGTAATGATCTGGGTAACGTACGAGATGAACCGAAGGACAGCTTCAGAAATTAATGATGTGCTTAATAAAATCACATAAACAGCAAAGCATTTGAGGCCCTGGTTTTCGGCGATAGATTTCGAACACATTTCGATTTCGAACACATACTGGTTAATGTTTCGCAGTAGAAACTCATTACCATTTTAGTTAACTAATATGCACTTGTAATTGTTTCAACACTGTTTTGAGGGAAATGTAAGACATTGCTATAATTATAATTGATTAACCTTATCGCTCATAATGGATTTTTTTTTTAACCAAAAGTAGATAATTAATTGAGGAGCATTTATCGGCTTGGCGCCTTTGTCAGCTCATTCGTGGGCTGACGCAAGGCGCCAAGCCGAAAGCTCGTCATTAATTTGACTTTGGTTTATAAAAAAAAGATATTTTCGGCGGATTATGCGGATAAGGTTATTATATTATAATTATATGTTAAATAGCATTTGCAATGAAATGGGGGAACGGGGGCCGACGCGTCCCCCAAACCATCGACCAAACAGGCCGTTGTTCTCTCTACATTTTGTTAGAAATTTAGCATTTATCGTTTCCCTATGAACTTATGAGCGCTGCATGGGAAAATTCTGTAATCTTCAGAAATGCAACGTCCCCCCCCTCCCCCAACTTCTCGGTCGTGGCGACACCCCTGCTAATGTAGTGATTTAAAATGCTGTATTTATATAAATATCATCACAGAAACCAGGTGAGACAATTTCGAATAGGATGAATTCCTACTCAGGAAATCAGTAATAATTTCAGGCTGATCCCTATATTGTTTGTAATGTTGCCAACCCTCCTACGTCCTAGCATTGATAATTAACTGCGCCAGCGCCACAAATAATCTAAAACGACATATATCTGTATTGGTAATGTTATGATTTAAAGATCAACAGACACTCAGCAGACATAACTCAATTGTTTAAAGTAATACGGCAATTACAATCCCTTTGACATGTACATTTGAAAGAAAAAGCGGTGAGAAGATCTTGAATGAAATATGAGGTGTCTTTAATTCATGAATGGACTCCTTTACCAACCCGTTTTCACTTCAATGTCATCTAAGATTAAATGTCAGATTTAAGGGTAATAGATATACCTGGCCTGTGTCATGACTTAAAGGCTCCCGATTCCTCGAGGATTGTTATACGAATGACAGAAGCCTTATCGACATTATATTTTCGGCAATCACAATTAAGACTTGCTGCTGATTTTATGTTGCTGTCGAACATACTCGGCTGTCATGATTCATATATATTTGGCGTTCGGCGGCAGTGTTGGATTTCTGGCCGTTTTCTGGTCCGGTGTTTTGCTCTCTTCAGTGAGTTACTCCCGTTTCGTTCCTCAGCCTTTTCGGGTTCAGCGAACGCTGCGAAGTAAAACCTCAGTTGAGATGCAAACTTGGTTCACAACTGAGTTATTATTTCCTGAACTCCAGAAAAGTAATATTCTTGGACTAGCAGAATGTAAGAGGGTATATTTAGCGTGGTACGGTACTTATTACTTGAAATTAGTATTATATTTAATAATCTTAGGTATATTCCTCGCGTCCAGAATATAACTCAGTTGTGCACAAAGTTTGCACCTCCACGGGGAAATGCGGCGGCAGCATGACCCGGGGACTAGCTTGACCCGAAGGGCCGAAACGAGGGTAACTCATTGAAGAGAGCAAAGTACCGGGACCAGAAAACGGCCAGAAATCCAACGCTGTTCGGCGGTCGCAGATCTGTTTTAATCCTCCTGACTGTCACTCCCCGAATCTCTGTCACAAATCTCTCTCTGTCACGTTAGCACCAGCACAGACTCAGACTCCGACAGATATTAAGACCATTCATCATGAAGACAATTGTTGGTACCGATAGCGCAAAATGATTTGAAGTTATATTAATTCAGCATCGCTGATTTTAGGATATGACGTTCAAACGATACATTTGAAATTAACTGTTTGCCATCAGCATAATATTCTCTGTCCGCTGTGCTATCTGCTATCAGAATAGTTAGTTCACAGAACGCTAACACTCTTATGCAAGGCATGTCTCGGGGAACAAAATCGATGAGACTAATATTAATGGATGGTAAATAAAGATAATGTGACAGCTCCATGATTCAATTTCTTAAGCCAAGCACATAAATGCGTATGATGAGGCATGATATCCCATTTATGTTTAAAACAAATCAGATGTACAAACAGCTTTGGCGTTCAATTTCGCTGAATTTCTTATTATAGATAAACACAAAACTGTTATTGATCAGTTCGTCATCGAACCTATCTGACCCAGCGGCTCAGAGGGGAGAGAGAAGCTGACCAGTTTCGGTCCAATAGGTACAGTCGTTGATATCGAATCCCCTAGCAAACTGACACCCCTCACGCTGGCAACCCCTCCCCTGACTGACCCCCTGGCGATCCCTTCCTTGACTGATATACCTCACCTTAGTTGACCCTTCTCCTTGAATTATTACACCCCTCCCCTGCGACCCTCCCCCTGAATTACACTCCTTCCGTCTTGGTACCCCCACCTGAATTACAACCGCTCGCTCCTAGGTGACCCTTCCCCTGGACTACCCCTCCTCTCCCCTGACTGGCGCTCCTCCCCCGGTGACCCTTCCCCTGACTGACGCCCCCTCCCCTGACTGGCGTCCTTTCACCTGGTGACCTCCTTGGCTGACCCACTCCTTGACGACCATCCTCTGACTGACCTCCCCTGACGACCTCTACAACTGTTACCCATTCCTCACCAACCCAACGCGTGTCACCCCTTCCCTGACTGACCCCACCCTCCCCCAGCGGCAGATGGCGGCGCGTCTGACGTGGCCTTCACCGCCGGCGTCATCACGGTGGCGGCGGCCTTCTGCGTCATCAGCGTGGTGTCGCTGTGCCACTGCGTGCGTCACGCGCTGGTCGGCGGCGGCGCGAGGAAGGCGACCAATCTGGACACGCTGTTCTATACGGAGGATGAGGTGGAGATGGCCGAGCTGAGACACTTCCCAATGCCGCACACAGGGCAGGTGAGTCGAGACGATGCGGCTGATTGAAGGGTTGTGGGTTCGAATCCAGGTAGTGGTGAAGTTTTATGCCTGCTGGACGCTGGAGAATAGTCGTAGAAATAGTGGACCTGGGGCCATGGCACCCAGTTTTCTGTAATAATTATATACAATGTACTTATGCCGCTAAATGGATACAAAATAAGAACAACGGTTGCAATAAGATCAGAAAAACTCAATCTCGCAAATAATATTGCATAAGGGATTGGGATTCTCTGAAAATGAGATAAAATTCATATTTCCTACCTCAATTTACATGACGTTCCTACGTTCCTGCGCTGAAATATCCGAATGTTCCTATATTAAAAAAACGTTATTGGGAAACTCATCATTCATTAACTTTGTAGATACATTGCCACCATGGGAAGAGAGAAGTTACTGATCTTCTATTGCTAGTCATTAAACGTGTCGTCCACCTCAAGTTCTCCAATTTATCGTTCTTGATATGATGCCTTCACGATATATATTTATAACTATAGTCAACTCGTCGTTCAGAATATTAGTATTGGTGTATATTTTTGACTCATAGAAAGCAACCAGTTTTAATTGGAACTCCTCGCACATAAAGTTCACATCAGCCCTCCTACCGGCTCCGTCGCAAAACCTCTCGCTTTCGACTTCTCGACTCAGCCATCGTAAACTTCTGTCTGTTATGCAGGCATTGTATTACATCAAGTCCACTTGGACACATCAAAGTTTGCTCACGCCAACACATCCATTTTTATATTTAATTTACACATTAGCTCAATCTTACAACCACACAGTCACTTGAACTATATAAGCTCTACACTACTCGGATACTGAGCCGCTCTGACGGGTACGGGGCAGCGCTAATTCACCACAGAAGCGGTACATGCACAGGTGGCAAGTCTCCGAAGGGAGAGAAGGCCAGCTCTGGCTCAAAGACTGGGAATATCTCATCGTCATAGGGTATAGTTACATGTAGTGGTGGCAGAGGGGAGTCGTAGGAGACATGACTGTTAATTCGGTTGAAAAGGAAGTGGCTAGCCGGTGGTGGCTGATAATAGTCATCGGATTGGTAGTAAGAAATCGCTGGAGCGTAGCTTGCTTCAAAAGCTGGATTGCGAGGCCTGGGATGGAAGGCAGCCCGCAAGCTCTGCCCGTTGATGTCAGCTGGTCCATTTAGGAAATGTTGAGAGGGCCCATCACGCACTTGGTGGAAACTCCGGTCAGAGTTGGCTTGGAAGTTGTCATCATCATTCGAGAAGAGGTTATCGCTGCCGAATCCACTCCGGGAGAGTCCGATACCCCTTGCGTTCTCATTGAGTAGCACTTGGTTAATCCTCCTGTTTTGTGGAAAGAGCTGGCTCCTAACTCGGTTCTGGGAGATGATTCCATTTCTGACTTCTGCCAACGATACACCATCGTCTTGGAACACACGTGGATTCCTGGCTTCGTTCTGCAACAGGGTCACAGGGTCGGCATCATCCTGAGAGATTTGGCTTGCTACCGGAACCCGATAATTAACGCCGTTCCTCAGCTGGGTCCGAGGGACACGATTCTGACGAGCTTCTGCCACAGAAAACCGACTTTGTCTGGCTTCAGTCGTGGGGATGAAGGAATCTCCGTCATCGTTCTGCTTGACAGCAATATCCAGTGGTCCTCTTCGCAGCGGAACAGTTGCGTGGGCGACCTGTCTTGGAACAAATCCACCTTGCTGATCATCGAGTTGGCGGGGCAAAACGTTGTTGATTCGGTTTACGGGTAGAAAAGTATTCTGAAGTCCATTCCGGAAAGAGCGACCATCATCCAGTGTGTCCCGGATCGAGCCATCATTTTGGATCAGATCGCTGATCGTTCTCGGGAGCCCGATTGATAGGTCGATCCTCGGGGGCACTGATGACGTCACTTGGTTTCTCTGGTCGATGCCGATGGACGCTAAGGCCAGCGAACGACGAGCACCGGCCGATAGATGTTGTCTTCCTGGACCTTTAGGGAGCCCAGGAATAGTCGCCTGTCCTTTTTGAGTGGGGCCATCGGCAGCAGCCGTAGACAGTAGGGCGATGAAGATATACACCTGTAATGAGAAGGTAGTATTACCAATAACGTCTCGCATAGATGAAACCCAAGGCATATCTTAACAGTAAGTTGTAACGGCCATTGGTTCATGGTAGAATACCGTATCTCAACGAAGATAAGTGTGTTGTGCGAGCTGTGACCAATAATTACCTCACGTGCTTAGAAGTCTTTCGCTTTTGAGACAGGGAGTGTAATAAACCAGGATACGGTCGAGAGATGAAAGATTGATGGGAATATGCATTTTACATTTGTACCAAAATACATATATACAGACGAAGTATAAATAAATATATGACACATGGTATGAAACAATGATGACTGATGTATTACATCAACATTAGCAAACCATGGGTGGAGCTTTTCAGAAAAAGTTGGTGGGGCTAAATGTCACATTGGCTGGCTGTGTGACATGTTTGAGGCGAACAATGACCATTTTAACGTCAGGAAACCTTAAAATTTAGCGAAAGTTGGTGGGGCAAAACACAAAGTTGGTATTTGAATAGGAAACTCCATCCGTGAATTGCAGATGACATTCTGCTGCTGGATACTGCCTCAACTGACCATCTGAGACTGGAAGCGTTCGAGACGCCTAAACACCCTTATCTGCAAGCTTCAAACTTTGTTTTGTGAAAACGCTAACAATGAAAAAGACTCTTCTTATCAGTGGTCAGACTAAAAGCAAATACCAAACAGTCTGCGATGACATTTGTACAGCTACAACGCATAATTACATCCGTCGTCTTTCTGAGGAGACAGCCTTACCTTCATGGTGCTGCTGGTATTACCGAGGATGGCTGCCGGTGGCGACTGACATTGGACGCCTGGCCGATGCCTTATATATGCAGGCCATGTAGAGGCGAAACTTCCAGGAAAATGGCCCAATTGCTAGCAGTGCAGCATTGGTATGCGATCTGCAGCGTAGCAACGCCGTATTATGCCACTGGATCAATTTCTGGTCATCCATGTTATCGCTGAATCTGTATTGGCGGTGTTTTCCTGGCACAGAAGTTATTACGGGATCTTCGGAAATATTGCGTAGTTTTAGGTCGGAATTCATGCCTGCGTGCACATCTGCTACCGAAACACAAGGCAATAATTCCTTTCTTCATTTCTCTTTGAGTGACGAGTGTTTGGCTTGCATTCATGCTTTGACGTCGAATCAATGTTATTCAATTTTTGTGGGGGCAATTTTCCATTCAACTGTCAGTCTAAAAGCCTCGTACATCTGTCATCTTGTAGCCAGCTATAACCAATACCCGACCTTCGTCATCGCGGCATCCGACACCTGCGATTCGCCACTGTTTGCCAGTCTTTTCTCGCTCGTCCTTTATCGCTCGTCCTTTATCGATCGTCCTTTACTCGTCCTGTATCGCTCGTCCTTTATCGCTCGTCCTTTATTGCTCGTCCTTTATCGCTCGTTCTTTAATTTTATCGCTCATCCTTTATCGCTCGTCCTTTATCACTCATCCTTTATCGCTTGTCCTTTATCGTTCATCCTTTATCGCTCGTCCTTTATCGCTCGTCCTTTATCGCTCGTCCTTTATTGCTCGTCCTGTATCACTCGTCCCTTATCGCTCGTCCTTCATAACACTCGATCTTAATCACTCGTCACTTGAAATGGAAACGAAAACGAAAAACGAAAACGAATGGCGAATTGCAGGTGTTTGATGCCGCAAGAATTGGTCGAACGTTATCTTTTTCTTGTTATTCTTTTCAGACACCCAGCCGTCCATAAAACGCATGATGATTTATAGGACCACCAGTACCCACCAATTAACAAAATCCCAAGCTACTTGAAAACCCACCAAGGCAAGGATACCTTTAATGTTATGTAGCAGACATGATAGTTTTATTTGCAATAAATGGCAATACAATGTAAGTTCCCAAAAAACAAGCTCCTGTTGTTTTTTAAACATACATTGCAATGTCATTGATTGCGAATAAAACTAGTACATTTAATGGTAAAAGCGGCTTATTTTTGCGAACCAATTAGCTCAAAAGTTTCCTACCTTTACTTGACATTTTGTGTTGTACGTACCCATTTGTTAATTGACCAAGTTATATTCGTGCTTCTCATGACACTCATTATAAGCCAAATTCTTCTACTCTTTAATGTATAGTTACATGCAATATAATTTTGAAATTTCTTCCCTCAACTTGCGAATATCTTTTTTCAGATAAAATGATGATTCCCAAGGTACAATTTTGATCTTATACTTGCCGATGAGTATAATATATTATCTTTGTTACCGCTGTCACTACATTTCGATTATAAGCTCGTTACTTCAGTCATAATTCATCACACACCTATCGCACAAGAAAGCAGCTAAAGTTTCTCACGAAGTCCATACGGATAATTAATGCTCACCGGTGGAGTACACAGCAATAAAAACGTCGGCTCTTACTGAACCCGTTTAAAGTGTGTCCCTTACAGATGCGTCAGACATTGCTTGTAACTGCAGCGGTTTGACAATTGATGCATGTTACCTGTTCATTTATCGTTTTCCGTTCTTCTTTCATAGTTTGTTGTACCATTACGCCAGAAAGTTCATTATTTGTCTCCTGTGCAACACGAAGAAACATTTTTATATATTTATCTGAAGTCATATTCCAAAATAATATGAGTAGGGTTATAAAGACAAAAAATTTCCCTTTTCCCGAGCGTCACAAACATATGCTTCTTCAGTAAAGTGCAATTCGCGCAAACATTTTAAGTATTCATATTCGGATTCATACGGAAGCATTCGCGTTAAGCTATGGACACCAAGTGACGAGAAAAGCGGGCACGCCCATAAACCCAAACAGCATATTCATCCTTGACGGATAAGCCCATGGTTTTTAAAGCCCATTGCTATTAGTGATGATAGCCACCAGCCGGTAGCATAGGAAAAGTGGTTCCTTTGAATTGTACTGCTGACAGCTGCAGGGGCTGCGCTGCTTAAAGATATAGTTCAGGTGTAGGAAATGATGGCATCAGACAGAACAGCAGTCACAAACAAAACAATAAGAAGGGATATGGCTTCATGCCAGACTTGGTTTCGTTTCCTTTTCGAAGATCTGCATCGCTATCTATCCATTGTCACAAGCCTTCTTCGTTTGTAAAATACTTGGTACATATAATTGAGTGGGTCTTCTTACATAACCTTCCATGTACGGCGATGTTTGGCATTTGCATAAAGTCGGCCAAACGAGAGAAACCTGATCAGACGGATTTTTTCCGTTGTTACCCCCGAAGAGTCCCACAATATTTTAAAATTTCCAGCAAAATTGAAACTAAAAACAAATCGGTAATAATCCTTCATTTTCTTGAGAGTGGTTATAATATTATGGAGGTGGAATGCCATATAATTTTTAACGGGTTGTATTGTTGATTAAGCATAAAAAGGCTCTCAACCACCAAAGCTATAATATACTGCTGGCTTGTTACGTCATCCCCCCCAAAAAAACTATTAGGATTTATGAATTGCCGTGTACTATTTCCCTTGTAACCTGACGGTGGCTTACATATTTTGAAGACTCTTTACGTCGCTTGCACCTACTATCTTATAAGCTGTGTGTCTTGCAAGATAAATCTGCGACCTTACTTGATTGAAACACAGACACCATTTCGGTCCCCTCAGAAGCGAGATGACACGCCAGAAGCCATTAAATTCAGCAGCAGGTGCAACGTCACCCTAACCCACCCTCAGGCCGGTTCTCGTTTGTTTGAAGGGATCGCACTTCAGAGCATAATGTTATGTGTAATGTTGTCTGATCACGTCAGGAAAGGGATACCTGGATGCCGTATGTGGCATTCGATGCTTGTAACTGTTCCGGGGATATTCGACAATATCGACCGATGCTATCACATCGTCGAAGCGGATTTCAAAGGCGCTGCACTTCTGTGTGATGATATCTGACCGCTGTCAGTTAGCACAGAAGCAGGAGCTCAGACTTCCCAGAAAACGGGGAGGTATGTTTTAGCCAGACAGAACCATATTTGAACTAGTCGCCAAATGCGGCATGCAGCAAGCAAACGGTAATGCATAATGTCCTGTTAGATTCGGTGCGTTTGAATTCCATGCCCATTACCGAGTGGGACCGTAGCTTTGCTGCTTTGGACCGGTGCCGAGCCGAGGCATACACCAATATGCACGTGCGCGTTGTGCACGTGCACCACCGTATTTCAGAGCTCGGAAACTACTGGACCTATCTAGTGGAAAATTGCGTACAGGCTAAGGAAGGACTGTTAGGAGGTTTGCGCTTGGCGGAAAGTTTTAGTTACTATGCACGTGTGCACTGCACGCGTGCGGACCTCTGTTTTCTATCTCTGAAACTACCTGCCCGATTCAGCTGAACGTTCCTATGCAATGATGCATACTAGGATATAGCCAGGGTAAAACTACAGAGCATTTTACTCATCAATGGGATACAGTCAATGCACACGTGTGCTGCCGTACCGTTTCATATTCAAAACCTGTTTTAGCTTTGCCAGAGCGCACTGGCTCTGTCATCGCCCAAAAAAGGCGTTTTACTGGTAGTTTTTACTCGATAACTGACGTCGAGAATATCACCATTACGTCATTGATGACGCCACATCTGATCATCGTAAGGAAATCGCAGTGTCTTCAGTGTATTGAGAAACTACCAATTATTTCTAAAAAGCTGAGCCCATGGTGCATTCCACACTTGAAGGGCACTCGGACCGTTTCTAACTGACCGTTCGGTGAAACCCAATCAAAGACTATAACTCATATCAGTCAGCCGCTCAAATGCCGTAATCGCGCTCCGCGGAGGAATTGACACGGTACGGCGAAAAACTGTACCAGGAGCGGCGCTCCGCACTCGTGGAACCGTTAACCGAACACGATTAACGTTAGCGTGGGAGTGTAGACGATACCGTGAACCGTCCCATAAATGGAAAGGCTTTTGTTTTTTTTCCTTTCGCAGACACTGAGATATTTCGAAGTCTCGCTAGGTGCAGGTAGCAAGTGCAGGTAGCAAGTGAATAGTTTTTAAACAGTGCATGAGGGCAAGCATTAGTAATATCCTACTTTCTTGCTTGTTTTTAAGTCGACATTTAACAATGTATGTAACCATACCTGGTTCTTCATTTTTCAGTGATAATAGAGAGTTACTGTTGATAAAAAAACACACTTCACTCCTCCCAGAGAGCATCGTGAATATTTTAAGTCCTTGTGTTGTAATTACCGAGCAGGCATGAGGCGCACGTGAGGTTTCTCGTCTGCTTACTGAAAAATCACCTTCGACCCGGCCCGGTCCGACACGGTCCGACCCGGTCCGACCCGGCCCGGCTTCCCGGCGCCGACCCGATGTCCACTCTCGATGAATGTTACGCCCGACCGGCCCGACACGCGCCCGACCCCGGCACCGATCGCGCCAGCCCGACCTCGAGCGACCAGCCGACCCGGCCCGACACGGCCCGACGGCAGCTGGCAGCAGTGCACTACAAATTTGTCATTTTTCGGCATCCACATAATAGTACTCAACCACGGGCGTTAGTTATTAACGTGTACGTGGATGTAGCAAATGCGTGGACATTGCCAAATAAAATATAACATCCAAATGTTAACATGTTACAATGCAAACCAACACTTATCAGCTTTGTTTAGACTTCGGACGGAAGCTTTGATTAACTCTGGCTTTGAAAACGCGTATTTGTATTAAGCCAGTTCGTGTTTCATTCATTGTTTGTGCGAGCTGTCTGCCATTTGTGCTGCAAAGAGTGCAGAACTGCAGATGGTGAAAGCAATAGAGTCGTCAGCTTATCTTGCCCACCTATAACCGGTGGAGGGATTTAACGCCCTCCTGATGAAACTTTAAACCCGGCCCCACTGGGGGGGGTGTTGAACAAGCCCCCCTCAGTATGTTTTTGTCAGCATAGACCGAAAACAGAGACGCGGCCGGCGTAGTGCGCAACATTATGCGTGCGGATTATGACTAATATACACTGATTTTGTTTCCGGACATAATCTTGTCTGCCGCATAAGTCTTCAAGTCTCGATAGTCACAGGTCAGAAGGTCAGGGTTTCACCAAGGTCGACGTGCAGAGAGTGCAACCTGAACGGACCTACCTACAAAAACAGTTTATTGCGGTTCCGTTGCCATAAATACAGTTTTTTGAAGGGAATCGTATTTAAGAGACTGTTCAGGGAGATTAGCTATATGTCATAGTTAATCTACACAAAGTATATTTGGATATCGTGTATCGGTGACCGTTTAGGATTTCGGGTCATTGTTTGCGGTATCGCCTCTACTATGATAAAGTGCGATGGCAGAAATAATCAAATGTCGTTTTTATCTTTAGTTCGCTGGATATCAGTCAACCATATCCTTTCTAGGAATGCATTTTCTATCATATGATATGAGTACTGTATCGAACATCAATCGTGTCAATTGTAAATTTTTTGTGTCATACCGGAGAAGATAACCGGTCATCTAGGGCATCGAGTCAACCAACACCTTCTTATACCAGTCTAATTAATACTCTCCGCATATAAGTGACAGAATAAAGAATGGCAATTATCACCACCATGGTGTTTTTATGTCTACTGTCATACGAACCACATTCTCTGATGATTGCAAATGAGCTCCTTGAGTCTACACTCTCTACGACCTTATGAATATGAGGGTCAGTATTTCAAGTTGAACCTAACATGATCGAAAGTTTAGACATATTCCAAAGAGCATTGCGAACAACAACACGATGGCGTTAAAACCAGGTATGGGTTACTTTGGTAGTAAGATTTATTTTAACCGAATAATATTTTTTGCCAAGAATTCAGCTTAATTTTGACTATTAATGAGCCTTAAGCCTCTAGAGTCCTATTTGAAATCCTGAGGTCAAATTTGAGTCTAAATGCCAGATTGCAAATATATCAGTTGGCTAGGATAACGCGAATAATTGCGTTTTTTGAACCGTTTGATATTATTAGGAAGGATCGGTTCCACAGAGCAATTATATGGCGGTTTCGGTGGTCAGGATTGTTCTATGACTTGAGAAGTATTTGGTACCTGTCTCGCATGACCCCTCTTAGTGACCCTGAGCTTGTTCGACGCGGTAGGCCGAAAAAAGATCTGAAATAGGTTTAGCGCGAGATCGATTATCTGAGAGGTAAAGCGGTGCCTTCGACAGTGTTCTTTTGGTTTTTCGGTGAGTCTACGTGCCACTGAGGGAGGTCTCGAGGTGTAGAGGGGGGTAGTCCAAGAAACACTCTCCCCTACTCGGGCTGAAGACTAAATGTGAGGAACTTGCCAGAAGTCAGGCGGCGGGTTAAAGAAATATTTTGATGCTGCACAGTATGTTAATCGATGAAGGATGGCTATATATTATATATATTCATGCTTTTGAAACTATATTTTTAAACTTTCTTAGTTTTATACGTTTTTTAGTTTAACATATTAGTTTACCATTGACATGAAAGTTTAAGATGGGTAGACTAAGTATGAGGCTTCTGATTCTCTTCGAGTCTAACTGATGAACTTTTTGTAGTGTTAGAGCTGTCAACAAGTAACACCCGAATAGATCGCAGCCCTATTCAACTGTGAACTTTTAAGTGACAAATGTGACTGTCGAAGCAAATCAGTTATACGCTGTCTTTGTTCTCGAAATTCATAAAAACACGTCTACGTATAGGGAAAACTTTTGCGGTTGACTCTATATTAAAGAGCGTAAATTTTTGGACTGAACGTTCACTACCACCGAGTTTTGAACACAAAAATCAGTTAAGCTTTAATAGACCGTAATAATGCCATATATTTAGCAAAATGCAGTACCAAATGTTAAGACAGCAAATAGCTGATAGCAAGGGTTAAAGCACGGTGATCTCGGCTTTTGGAAAATTTTGTTTTGTGACAAATGCAAAAGTAAAAATGTTAATACCCCAAAATAATATGAAACATTAAAAAAAGGTTAGAGAATCAGACTTAGGCAATACCGAACCATACCAATTTACAAAATGCTTTCATCATTTTTGACTGACGTATGGCATCGAAAGAATGTGTATGACGTATTTCAGATACTATTTGTTTTTGACCAGCTACGAACGAATGAATTTCACATTTGTGTTTTTAAGACAAAACTGGTCCAAAAACGTGTTTTTTATTAAGATTTATCCATTTCTAATTTGACCTTATATGACCTGACCTTGAGCTGAGCTTGACACTAACTTCACTTATATGAAGTCAGGTGGTAAAACGACTATCTCTTTCAAATTGTAAGTGTAAAATAACCAACAAAACGTGTGTTGCGTGTCCTTTGTAGATACTTTGCGCATAGTAAACTTTTGTGACCTAACCTTGACCTTTGCCAACTCTTCAGCTCATGCGGGATGTGTATCATACCTTTAAGAGCACTTTGCGTGATCAATGATCATGGCTGCAACCGAAGGCTTCGGATAAAAAGTATAGCCCATACACTCAAATATGTCGATTTTGACCTTTGACCTGATCGTGACCCGACATATGACCTCAATTTATAACTTATTGAGGGTGCTTTAGACTCGTTTTATTGAGATCTTTCGAATAAGTCAGTCAAAAAATACATATATTGTTTTGAAGTTTGGTTTGGATATCGTCCATACTTGCCTATAGCATATACTCCGTTTTTACATATTGTAAAATGGAGAATTTGTCCAAATACAAATTCGTTTTATGATTTTTTCGGGGTTCAAAGACTCAAAATTGTGAAATTTCGAGATAAATTACTTAACCAGCGAGTTACTGGGGGGGGGGTGCTAGTAATAGCTCCCTCCCGTTATTTTACAATATCTCCTAAAGCAACAGCCAGGGGTGGAGAATTGTAAAAATGCCAGGGGGTGCTTTTCACCGTCGGCTCCAGGCCACGT
>VOPJ01005136.1:0-14116 GCA_014673585.1 Semibalanus balanoides | reverse complement strand
ATGTCCTCCATGGCAGGCTCCCGTGGTATGTACCCGCTGCCCATGTGTGACCGGATGAGCCACAAGGGCGGCTACCACCAGCTGCTGGAGGCGGTGCGGTGTCGCGGCGGCCGACTGGAGCACCTGAATATCGGCCGGCAGTCGCTCACTAAGATGGACTTTGTCTGTCTGGGCGAGACGATCCGCAAGTCTGAGTCGCTGACGCACCTGACGCTGGTGGACGTGGCCAAGGTGGTGAACGTGTTTCCGCTCATCACCGCGCTGCCCACCACCAAGCGGCTGGAGAGCGTCGTGCTCAAGTCGCCGGAGGTCCAGGTGAACGACTTCCTCTTCTCCGTGTTCTGCCGCTGTCTGGAGCACAACACCTCGCTGCAGGAGTTCAACATACAGCAGTGGAAGATTCAGCTGGAGGTGAGATGTTTCAGGAGGCAGGAGCTCAATATTCAGTTGGACGCGTTGCAGCTGATATTTAAAATCACTTGTTCATGCTGTGCTCCATCAAACAGAACGACTCTAGTCACTGCCATGCAGGAACTGTACCTGTGAGACATACGTATTGCTCCAGTTTAATTTGTTGACCTTTGTATCAGTCTTCTGAACTCCAGAGTAAGTCAGGCCAATGGTCTCAAATTAAGCAGAATGACTTGACGCCTTCGTCGTTTGCACACGTTTGCACGACGCCCCAAAGTTCAGCGGCGAAGGATATAGCTGATAATCAGAAGACCCACCCGTGTCTGCGATTACCATCGGCTGGCATCCTGTCTGTGACTGCTGTTTCCCGCCGGCTGACGTGTCTGTCTGTCCGTGTCTGACGTGTCTGTCCGTGTCTGACGTTTCTGTCCGGGTCCACAGTCTGCCTCGTCCTTGGAGTACCTGCGCACGCTCATGAAAAACACCTCTGTGAAGCGGCTGGTGCTGGCAGAGTGTCGCATCTCGCTCGGCTTCCGGCTGGACGAGCCGGCCGTCTTCCCGTGCGCCAGCCTCAGCAGTCTGGACCTGTCCAACTGCACCATCGAGACGGCGAGCGGTGTGGTGCTGCGCGGTGCCACCCTACTGCCGCTGCTGCACGGACTCTCAGCGCTCAAACAGCTCGACCTCAGCGACAAGGCAGAAAAGACGGCGCCGCCGCTCAGCGACGCTGCCGTCAAGGCCTTCTTCGCCGGCCTGTCCGGCTTCAAGACGCTGCAGGAGCTGTCCATCCGTGGCTGGCGATACGACGTGACCAGTCCAGAGACGGCCTACACCGAGACCAAGGCGAGCGCCAAGAAGTGCGGCAGACTCACCACCGTGCGCATCGACAAGTCGCAGTTCTCGGCGCGTTCCACTGAGTGCGGCAAGCAGTGGCTGGTGCAGGCGATCGCCACGGGGGTGCCTCACCTGCAGGAGCTGAGCCTGGCCCACTTGTTCATGGTCGATCCGGTGCGCTGCGCCATGACGCCGCCTCAGCTGGACCAGCTGGCCAAGGCTATCTTCAAGGCCAAGTGGACCGGCCACGCACTGCGGCTGTTCATGCCGCAGCTGGACGCCCCGCTGGTCGACACCTTCGTCGACATGACGCGCGCCTCCTCCCGCATCGACGTCACCTCGGACGGCCGCACCGTCATATTCAAACGCTCGCGCGGCGCGCAGTGGTGGCTGCTCAGGAAGTAGGCCGCCGTCGTCCCGAGCGGCCTCATTTCGCACCGTCGGTGGGTGCGAGGTGCTGCCAACTCGCTCACGTGCAATGTAGTGGTGACGGTGTCAGCGGCAGGGTACAGTGACTGCCGTCTGGTGCCGCCTGGTGCCGTCATCAGCCGTCTGATGCCGTCAGATGCCGCCTGGTGCCGTCCAGCGCAGCAGTGGTCAGTGCAGACAGGAAGCAGCGGGCGAGCGCCGCAGTGAACCGCCGGACTGACGAGCCGTCTCCGCTCTGTTCGGCTGTCAATGTGCTGATGGTATGGGAATCAGCGTGATGTCCAGACCGGCCAGATGACTGGCTGGTGATAGCTGTTTACGGCGCAGTCGGACATCCCACAGGAGGTATCGGCGCGCCTGGCGGCTCCACCGCGCCGAACTCCAGAGTCACTGTCGCAGCTGAGAACGACGTCTGGCCAACAGGTCTCCCACCAGCCTGCCTCCATCTGAGGACACTGACAGTCTCCTCGACAAAGATGTCTCCATGTGACCTGACTCCCCTACAAGGGCCGTGTGGGATAGGACTGCAGTGCATGTCTGCCCACGTGCCCCCTGACCTGTCCACGTGCCCCCTGTCCTGTACACGGACGTCTCCTGTGGAGCGTCTCCGTTGCTCCATTAATGTATCTGTATGACGTTTGCGTCAGTGATGTCCGTTTGTTGCGATGTCTCCGGCACGTGCTGCCACGGCGGATCCGGCACCGGAAGACCCGCGTTAAGTCTTCAGTCACGATGTGTCCGTTTTACGATATCTCGACAGAGAGACTCGGAGTGGTTATTGTTATTCCCAGAGCGGATTCTACTCGTGTGGTGTCCCTGGTACCGGTTCTGTCGAGAACGACTCACGATGGCAGCTGGCCAGGGGCGTGTTCAGGTTGAGATTAGTGTGCTGGGAAGGGGTCTGTGGTGTGCTCCGCTCCGCTCCACACGGTGCTGCCCGGGCCAGACGAGGTCGTGAGTCGGGCCGGGGCCGGGAGACCCCGGTGACCGGGAGAGGGGGAGACGGTGGCTTCAGTACAACCCATCCGATGTGTGCGCGACATCGCGTTCGCTTGTGTGCACCGGTGATATTGGTGCGTCGTATCGTCATGTGTTACGTTTTTGCCGTAACCGAGACAAAGCGCCGTGTTATGTATGGACGAAGCTTTTATCATCAGACATGTGTAAGATATAATAAATTGGATGTGAAGTTGTTGGAGACGATATACTACATCACAGGTTTCGTACTGCAACGAATCGTCGCGTAGTTCTCTCGTCACAGGCTGGAATGGATCGGTGGGTCTTTAGCCCTTCTCAGTCGGGAGAGCGCTGGACTTCAGACCTGATCCGGTGTATACAGGGCCTTGATCCGGTGTGGCAGGCCGGGTTCGCGTCGCGTCGGCGCTCGCTATTTGCTCCTGACTGGGATGACCTGCGGCCGTGTTCAAGGTCAGATAACGCGAGGGCGGGGCGGATCGTGCGCAGGTATGCCTCGGGCTAGTACAACTTTTCGCTTTCTGACCATGCCGGCTACCAGGAAATGTGCAATATGCTAGGAGTGAGGGCCTGCGCAACAAGCTATGCTTAGTGTGGGACCTGACCTGGAAAATCCGCCCATTCAAACTTAATATATATATATACAAATTAGCCGGAAGACTGGTTCCGTCAGCCGGCACGTATCACTATAGACGGACATAACTCCGGCGAAGGCCCAACATTCCAGCCACAGCGGCAGCGGGCCATTTGGCGTCCCACCAGACGCCGCTCATCGCCTGTTCTGCATAGTTCCCCGCGAGATACACTGTCCTGCAGCTGTGCGGTCCGAGGGGAGCATCTTCAGGGGAAGCCCATCAGCAGATCGCACGCCATGCATGACACGGTGTGCACTGTGCAGTGTGCACCACAGTGCCGGTCTGCAGACGACCCCGGCGACCAGCTGTCTGCCAGTCCCGTCCCTTCCATCACGCTACTGCAGGTAACACGATCTGCGAGTTCGGCCGACTCACGGTATCACTGTGAACGTCATCCACCAGATGGCGAGGTTGCTGGTTAGCGCCTATTTAAATACTGTCGAGGAGGGACTCGAACGGTCACAGCGTTGATACACCAAGTCTGCAGATATATGCACCAGACAGCTTACGAGGGGACATAAACGTACATGCGAGGCTCATAGGCTGATTTATTCCGCTTAGCTCAGCTATTTTCTTTCATAATGATCTGACACTTGACATTTGGATACAATAACAAAGCTGCTCAATGGTCTGATAAGTTCAACATCGTTACAATAACCAATATATAGCTATACAGATGCTCAGAACCTCCTTAAAAAATAATAAACCCAATACAAACGAAGGCCCGTTAACCACATCGATCAAAGATCGACTTCGCCAAACAACACTTCCGACAAACGGCATATCACGCATGTGTCAATAAGAAGCAATACATCCTGGAATGCGGCCATCACGGCGGCCATCACACCGGTAACCCCGCAGCGCACACAGGTGGCAGGATTTAACATTACACCGGACAGTCACTCCGGATCAACTCTGCTGAGGATGTGACAACAGCACGACACCCAGGACAGGACCACTGACGGCCCACGCGTACTCCTGACGGCGAATCATGCCGGAGTCCAGCTGTTCAGAGAACTGACACCAGAGCGCGTGCAGGGTGTACCGTCAGCGCTGTTCACATCACCGCTCTTTCAGCCGACACTTAAAGCTCGGATCTCACTCGGTTTCCATGGTAACCAGACAACAGTGGCCTGCCGACAGTGCGGATTTTCTGAAAAGCGGCGCACCCGTCCAGCCGAGCGGTGTCGGTTTCCGGCCAGTAGACGCGAGCCTGGAGAGCCGCTGCTGCCGCTGTCGATCGCCGTACGGGAGGTGGGAGGTCCAGCTGACAGTGGCGCCGTGTCATGACTAGTACCAGGGGAGGGGGGGGGGTCAGGAGCCGACAGACATGACTGACCGGCCGTCCTTCTTCAGCTGCAGAGGGTGCCGCGGTCTGTCTGTGCCGCCCCTATCAGAGGCTGCAGCTGTCTGTCTGTGCCGCCCCTATCAGAGGGTGCCGCTGTCTGTCTGTGCCGCCCCTATCAGAGGCTGCAGCTGTCTGTCTGTGTCGCCCCTATCAGAGGGTGCCGCTGTCTGTGCCGCCCCTATCAGCCGCGGTCACAGAGCGCCTCGATCACAGAGAACTCCATCAGCGCTGGCTGGAGGCAGCGATGGATGGCAGAGCCGAGCACCTCGTCCAGCAGGCCATGCAGCAGCCTGACGAGACAGGCCGACTGACCGTCAGCACCGACACCACCAACACCACCGACACAGCACCGACACAGCACCGACACAGCACCGACACAGCACCGACACAGCACCGACACAGCACCGACACAGCACCAACACATCAACGACACAGCACCGACACAGCACCGACACAGCACCGACACAGCACCGACACAGCACCGACACAGCACCGAACACAACCGACACAGCACCGGGACAGAGTACCGACCACAGCACCGACACAGCACCGAACAAGCCCGACACGCACCGGACACAGCACCGACACAGCACCGACACACCACCGACACAGCACCGCACAGCACCGACACAGCCACCGACACCGAGCACCGACACAGCACCGACACAGCACCGACACAGCACCGACACAGCACCGACACAGCACCGACACCCGTCCGAGTCACCGAGCATTATGATATAACATGATATCTCCCGTTCCTGTATACCAGGGGCCGGCAACCTTTTTAGAGCGCGAGCCAGATGAGCGATGAAGCAGTCGGCGGGCCGGGCCCGGGGGATAAATCGATACAATTGACGTCAATGACGTGTCACATTTGGGAAATATGACAGCCGTAATTAATGCATTTAAAAATTTGTCTTAACAGCTGAGATGCTTTGCCGCTTAACTATGTCACATGTGGAATTATGTAATGTATACCTCTTAGGACAGACTGCGCCAGCAAGGCCAAAATCTATCTTAAAAAAGGAATGAAAAGCACGTCTCAACTTCATTAGTGCCGACCAGTGAGCCAACAAAATATTTGACTTTCCGCCGGAACGGATTAAAAAATTTTTGCCAGGCAGGCAAAGTGAGAATGAAACATCACGAATGCACACATACTTTTTGTTAAAACTATTTTCGATTTCTGAAGGCACCGCGGGCCGGAATACAATGTAAGTTGCCGATACCAGCTGCCGCGGGCCGGACGTCAGCCGGTCGCGGGCCGGATCTGGCCCGCGGGCCGGAGGTTGCCGACCCCTGCTGGCTGCTGTATACTGTGGTGCATCACATGGATTCCGCCGACAGTCAATTGACAGCGTTCTCATTGCAACCCCTAACCCCTAGATTCCAACCCCTTTCTGAAATAAGACCCTGACCGACTGAGCCAATCACACAGCATTCACGAGCACACCTCTGAGTTTGACCACGATCAGAGCATCGGCACGAAACAGATTAGCGACATCGCTAGGGTGCTGGGATGTAGGTACTCACTTTTCATCGGCGACGAACCTCCATAGGTTGACCTGCAGATAGTACACGTCCACCTGTATCTGTTGCAGACCGTACTTGCTGAACGTCTTCAGCCGAACGCACTCCAGCAGCGTCTGGCAAACACGACAGTCTATCAAACTTCACAGATATAGTTTATATGGTTATATGGGCCACTGGCCAGTGCAATATTACGTTAAACGTGTGATAAGTGTACGAACCAGCCGAAATTTGTATTACCTGGATGTAGGCGAAAGTTACAAATGCAACATGAATATGCATGCTCATGGCCAACTAGGTTGCATACGTATCGTTCTACACGCATAGCAATGCAGCAGATAGAGGTGTGACTAACGATCAAATTTAAAGCGAGCCAGAACGTCACTGGTGACGAGTGACGACCTTCAACTCTGGCCCACGCCAGCGCTGTGCCAGCTCTCTCACCGGACACACCAGCGCCGCGCTGCAGCTGTACCCGGCCCCAGAGTCTACCTTGAGCGATATCTTGATGATGCCGGTGAGGATGGAGACCTTGGAGAACTCGACGGGCGCGAAGATCTCTATCCGCTCGGAGAAGAGTTTCTGTATGTTGGCCACCAGACCGGAGTCGACCTGGCTGGGTGTGTACGAGGACCAGTCGTGCCGCTGCTGGCGCTGGCTGGCCGTCCTGGGGGACACACACAGAGGTCACACACGCAGGTCACTCACAGAGGTCACACACGCAGGTCACACACGCAGGTCAGTCGCACGGACAGCAGATGGACGGCCGGGAACATAACGGTGATCTAACTGACCGGTCCAGTCAGAGGCAGCAGGAACCCAACAGGGTTGGACTGGGAGCATTCAGGCTGGGGTTGGACTGCTAATTCACAATAGCAAGTTCGAAAATATAATGTTGAAGAAATATTGAGCTCGACCCAGGAACGAAAGTCGCCCAAAGCGCCGCAGAAATAAAGTGTATTCAGCGATCCAGCAGCGCCACCTATCCACAACAACCCCACCATCATCCCTGAGACTTACGACGCCTCCGCTACTTCACTTTACATGACACCCTACTTGCTTACAATGTCTTATTCATATAGTCATGCTGGTCCCAGAGGCTCTCAACACCCCACCTCGCCCGTAGAACAGCGCTCCCCCAGCACCCCAGCTCACCCGTGGAAGGTGCGTCGGCTGGAGTCGGAGCTGTTGTGCTGGTCCCAGCGGCCGGCGCCGTCCTCATACACGGTGCCCACCTGGGCGTCCATCGTGGCCAGCTCCTCCACCACCCGCTTCATCACGGATCGCACTGAGCGCGGTTCGTTAGCGTGCTGCCAGTCCCGCGTGGCCACCGACTTACGCAGCATCTGTTAAACACAGGAGAAAAACAACAGCTGTCACTCAGACAGCAGACATACACGATCTGTCACACACAGGAGAAACACAGCATCAGTCAAACACAGGAGAAACATAGCATCAGTGCATAGCACAGGGAGAACACAGCGATCAATGCAAACACAGAGAACACAGCATCAGATCAAAACATTATAAACACAGCACCAGTCAACCACAGGAGAAACAATGCATTCAGTCAAACACAGGAGAAACATAGCATCATCAAGCATAGAGAAACCAGCAATCAGTCAAACACAGGAGAAACATGCCACCAGTTCAAACACACCGACCCTTACATCGGAAAGCGCCGATCCGTCTGGTTCAGCGTCACGTCCGCCACTTGCCCGTGGCGTCGTTAGGAAGTTCGACCAGCCTATCAGACATTACACCGCGCTTCGGCGCTCGGGTGACGTTGATCAATGTTGCACGCCTAAAAGCCTGCGAGGAGTAGAACCCTGGCATCAGGTCAAACACAGGAGAAAGATAGCATCAGTCAAGCAATGGAGAACAGCACAGCATCAGTCAAACACAGGAGGAAACATACACCAGTCAAACACAGAGAAATCTGCATCAGTCAAACAACAGGAAGAACACAACGATCAGTCTAAACACAGAGAAACACACATCAGTCAAACAACAGGAGGAACACAGCATCAGTCAGACACAGAAGGAACACAGCATCAGTCAAACAGGAGAAACACAGCATCAGTCAAACACAGGACAAACACAGTTTGTTTGTTTATTGGGGTTTAAGGGCGCGCCGACACCTTTAGGCCAATTTGCGCCCAAGGAGAAACACAGTCAAACACAGGAGAAACATAGCATCAGTCAAACACAGGAGAAACATAATATCAGTCAAACACAGGAGAAACACAGTTTGTTTGTTTATTGGGGTTTAAGGGCGCGCCGACACCTTTAGTCATTTCCCCAAGGAAACACAGTCAAACACAGGAGAAATATAGCATCAGTCAAACACAGGAGAAACATAACATCAGTCAAACACAGGAGAAGCACAGCATCAGTCACACACAGGAGAAACAAAGCATCAGTCAAACACAGGAGAAACACAGCAACAGTCAAACAAAGGAGAAACACAGCATCCGTCAAATACAGGAGAAACACAGCATCAGTCAAACACAAGAGAAACACAGCATCAGTCACACACAGGAGAAACACAGCATCAGTCAAACACAGGAGAAACACAGCATCAGTCAAACACAGGAGAAACACTCGGCATATGTCACACAGACACAACAGCAAAAGGAGCAAACTGCATCACTGTAGCGCATAGAAAGAACATACATACGATTACGAACATGCAAACTCGTATGTCACACACAGGAGGCACCTCTCACACAGTGCGGCAGGTGACATCCTTCTCGTCTGCCCGCGACCCAACGGTTGCCGTGTAGCTGAACGCACGTTAGCGACACTGGACACGGGCGAACCTGCACGACGAACGCAAGTCGAGTGTGATCTGCGTGCCCACGGGTTCCTTGACGCGTCACTGTTCGATCCCGAGAAGCGCGCTCCGCCCTCTTTACCTCCTCGAAGCACGACAGCAGTCGCCCTACACTATTATCATTCTGCAGTCCGAGACCCGATCTTCTGTCATACCGATACGCTCCACGCATAGCCGCCAGATGCTGAACAGAGTCAGAGAGATATGATGACACTGGTGGTAATGAAGAGCATGCAATTGAACCACGATTAAAGCTTGTGCTGGCGGCACATCGTGGCAGGCCGGCGTATGTTGATGAGATCTGCCGCCACTGTCCCCATACATCAAGGAATAGACTTATATAGCAGAGTCAGTCCGAGCTCAGCCGAACCATCGACACATACTTCGTGGTCCTAGCGAGAGCCACGAATTTTGTGTCCTCATGTAGTTGTGGGCGTACCGTCAGTCATCTTGTGCGTGATCTAATTCCAGCTGTGAACTCTTGCTACCCTTGTAACCAGCGACGACGTCCGCATGTGTCGCGACAGCAGCGTGGGCAGTCACCATCACACCATCATCTCACCAGCTCCTATGCACCCTCTCACCACTGCCGGCCGGTAACGTACCAGGTAGTGTACTGTAGAGGTGTCGAGGTCGCGGCAGGCGCGGGACAGCAGCAGCAGCACGCTGGGAGACGTCTTCTCGCCGCCGGCCGCGTCGCAGAAGCCGCGGCACGTCTCGACAAAGTGCCGGAAGAAGCCGACCACCACCGTCTCGCGCACGTGCTGCCGGCAGAACGTCTGC
Source organism: Semibalanus balanoides (assembly GCA_014673585.1). NCBI lineage: Eukaryota > Metazoa > Arthropoda > Thecostraca > Balanomorpha > Balanidae > Semibalanus > Semibalanus balanoides. Next base: position 4,335 of record VOPJ01005136.1, on the reverse strand, counting down.
CGGTAGCGCGGCTGCAGGCCGAACGACAGCTCCGGCTGGATGAACGCCTTCAGGTCGGTGACAGTGGTGCGGATCTGCTCTGCCAGCGTGCCGAGGAAGGTAGCCAGCTGCTCGGCGAGCGGCGGCGGCTCGGCGGCGCCCGGGGCCGGAGCGGTCACCACCAGCGCCTGGCGCACCGCTGATAGACTCTGCTGCAGGTGGGAGCACAGCTGGGCCAGAGACTGCTGACAGCGGCGCTCCGTGGCCCGCCCGATCAGCTCCATACCGGCACTGCAGGCGGGACAATGATAAACGGTCACTGTCTGCTACGCCAGCAGATGGCAACGAACCACTCTAACGATTCACCTCATATTGGGCATGGGCAGTGTGAGCACATGTCCCTTTTGCAATGGTGATAAAGCAATGAATACTCCGTTTTTGTGATTGCTATCAAACTTATTTCTCACAAATCTTAGTATGACGAATGCTATTGTACAGCTGTACAGCTAACTGGCGGACGGAACAGAGACAGACAAACAGAGACACAGCGCCGGCCTACCATTAGTCAGCGAAGCTCGTGCCACTGACCGGACGTAAGTGCCTCCATCGGGCAGGACGGCGGCACTGGCCTGCAGTCGCCGGTAGAGCCGGTCCAGGGCGCGGGCCAGCACGGCAGCGCCACCTGCCGGTGCCTCCAGACCGAGTCGGCTGTCCACGGCGGCCAGCAGCGAGTCCATCTGAGACCGGACACACTCTGAGAGCCGGCCAGCTGCCTCCGGACACCTGCATCGGGGTAGAGAGGTCACACGGGGTCAACACAGGGTAAACACAGGAACTGAGCGGGGGACAGGCCGGGACATACGGAATATGGGTACAGCCTACAGATACAGGCGGACTACGGGTAAGTACAAGTCTTTTGGCTTTTGGTATATACTCTTTTGTTTTGATATACATTTTCCAGTGACACTGCTTGCGTTTAGTATACGGAGAAGCTAGAACATGCTGGAATACCAAGAACCTCAGAGAGCTGATTACTGTGTTCACACCATACCTGTCCTGGGGCTCCAGAAACAGCTCCTTGTAGGACGTGACGAACAGACCCAGGTTGCTCAGAAAGTTACTGCAGTCCACGTCCACGAACTCCAGAACATCCTGCAAACAGATGTTTTGGTGAGAACATTACGAAACGAAATTAGTCTAGACTCATATTTAATGAGACCATACGTCTTGACATGGCCGTTTCCACTAAACAGGCAAACAAGTCGGTATTTGCACAACCTGGAGGAATGTTTCACCTTGTGAAACCCCAGCAAGATAGATAAGCAAGTCTTAAGCAAATATAATAATTATGCCATGTATTTTGCTGAACAAATTATTACCAAGCACAAGTAGCAGAACAAATGACCTGAATCTCATTTATGCTCTATTAATTAATTTTCGTGAGTACGTAATTTAGCATCATGGTATAGAGCACACGCTAACATAAACTTAAGTCACCACCGTGTGCTTTGCAAGGCGTATCACAGCGCATTGCATTTATCGATTACGGAGTTTACAACGACCCAATGCCACCCACAGATTGTCAGACTAGCGAATCCCCCGATGCGGCAACCTTGCCCGGCGATTTTGTCCGAAACGCAAACTGCTGCCGCCACTGCTGCTGCTCACCTTCGGCATGTTGAGCTGCAGCTCGACTGGCCGGTCGGCTGCTGAAGCGGCCCGCGCCAGTTCCGTCTGACCTGTCAGCTGAGCCAGGTCGCCGGCCAGCCGCCGCTGGCCGTGCGCGATGACCCTGCTGCACAGGGCGTCAGCCGGCTGGCCCAGCTGGAGCAGCAGCTGTACAGACTCCCGGATCTGGTCAGGGCCGGCCTGAGGAGGGCATAGACAGAGGTCAGAGCAGCCGGCTGACCCAGCTGGAGCAACAGCTGTACAGACTCCCGGATCTGGTCAGGGCCGGCCTGAGGAGGGCATATACAGAGGTCAGTGGCCAGCCGTACATGAAGAGGTCCCGCCGCAGGTCAGTCCTGCTTATCCCATCCACATTCAGTCTCAGGAGATATATCAACCAATAGCGTTGCCGATCCAAAACTAACTCGCTCGGTGACGTAATGACCGGAAAGGTCGAGCCAAAACTAACCGATGGCCGACTGCCAAACACCAGCTGGCTGCCAGAGACAGTCAGCCGGCCCACCGAATGAACGGTCGGCAGCCGTTCCTGTGACGCAGAAGGGCGGGACGGCAGCAGTAGCTGGGCGGCACATGTCACCGCAGCACGCTGCCACCGCTCAGAACTGTCACAACTCACAGCACGCTGCCACCACTCAGAACTCTCACAACTCACAGCTGCTGCTACGACTCAGAACTCTCACAACTCACAGCTGCTGTCACGACTCAGAACTCTCACAAAATCACACTGCTGTCACGAACTCAGAACTCTCACAACTCAAGCAGCTTGCTGTCACGACTCAGAACTCTCACAACTCACAGCTGCGCCACGACTCCGACTCTCAAACTTCACAGCTGCTGTCACGAACTCAAACTCTCCAACTCACAGCTGCTGCACGACTCAGACTCTCACAACTCACAGCTGCTGCTCCGACTCAGAACATCTACAACTCACAGCTGCTGCTACGACTCAGAACTCTCACAACTCACAGCTGCTGTCACGACTCAGAACTCTCCCAACCCACAGCAGCTGCTACGACTCAGAACTCTCCCAACTCACAGCTGCTGCTACGACTCAGAACTCTCACAACTCACAGCACGCTGTCACCGCAGCACGCTGTCACCGCTCAGAACTCTCACAACTCACAGGCCACAGCTGCTGTCACGACTCAGAACTCTCACAACTCACAGGCCACAGCTGCTGTCACGACTCAGAACTCTCACAACTCACAGCTGCTGCTACGACTCAGAACTCTCACAACTCACAGCAGCAGCTGTCAAAATCACCCACCGATCAGGGGCTGGCTGGCTAGCCAAGGTATCCGTCGACCGAGACACGCTATAATAACAGTCTCTCCATCAACACTGCCACTGGAGAGTGGAGACGTCTCGTACGGCGGATATTAAGACGTGTATCGGGTCCAACACACTGGAGACGTCTCGTACGGCGGATATTAAGAGGTGTATCGGGTCCAACCCATGACACTGGAGACGTCTTGTACGGCGGATATTAAGGCGTGTATCGGGTCTAACCACACTGGAGACGTCTCGTACGGCGGATATTAAGACGTGTATTAGGACGTACCTGGTCATCCTGCAGTCGGTGCTGTAGGGCGGCCACCAGCCGAGTGATGCTCTCAGCTGACTCGGCCCGCAGGCCCTGCAGGCTGGCCGTGTCCGGTGCCGTGCCGTACTGCTCCAGCACGCGCTCCGACTGAAGGTGGTACTCCACCGCCTGCAGGTCAGGTCAGGTCAGGTCAGGTCAGGTCACGCTCTGACTGAACACGCCACTACATAGTCTGCAGCTGAGGTCAGGTCAGGTCAGGTCACACACTGACTGAACACGACACTTCATAGTCTGCAGCTGAGAAGGTCTGGTTAGGTTGAGTCGAGTCAAACGCCAGCAGTGTTATACGGTCGGTGGAAGGAACGGAACAGTGCGGCGTGCTTTCATAGCAGGAGCAATGTACGGCATGCTTCATCAGTTTATCACAAACCAGTTCCACAAAATTGGACGAAGAGAAGCTGCTGCTGTGTAGGTACAGTCGGGACCCTTTCCCATTCGAAAACAAGGGGAATATGTAAGGCTAGGTAAGCATAAAACAGGCAAAACAGATCACGAACAAAATTTTAACATGAATAGAACATTCCAACTTTGGATGGTATCAATTACAAAATCTTAATGACAATACAATGTATTATTTGTAGTGATACTTTGATGTCTCAGATCGTTTCACGTCGTAATATAATGCGGTACGCAATTACAACTTATTAGCATCGTCATAGATAACAGTAGTTCCGGCAGGTGTACTGTTATCTATGGCATCTGTTCACCTGTTTGTAGTTTTCCTTATCAATAGCATCCTTCAGCTGTGAAGGAAGCTCGAAAAGAAACTGGAGCTTCTTCAGCATCACATGAGTGCTGGAGAGCTTGTTTATTTCGTCCCGTCGGTCCTGGGGACATGAGGTAAGGTCATCCGAGCTGCAATCACAAACAATCATAACCAAGTAATGCACTAACACTGGTGTTTCCAAATGGCGGACCATTAATTGAGCACGACAGCCTCACTTGAAATATGCCATGCCAGGCTAACATAAACATGGCGTGGCGGTAGCTCAGACCATACAGCGTCCATAGATCCGTAAGGAGAAGCAGCCTGGCACAACACATTCCGATCATAGAGGTCAGTG